>JAXCLQ010036929.1:0-30085 GCA_035584115.1 Cedrela odorata | reverse complement strand
AATAGTAATTGATACAGAACTTAATTAATTGGCGTTCTGTTAGTTAATATGCATATTTTTTTTCCTTATAAATCACTATTAAATATACTGTTACTCTTTGCTTTGACAGTTTGATCGATGAAGGTCAAACGGTGCAGGTGCTCTTTGTTCCTACCTATATTTAACCAAAGATTATCAGTAATGACTCAGAATTTTTAATAAAATTTATAAGTTTAAATTAAAATAAAATAAATAATTATTAAACAGGTGATATAAAGTAATATGATTATAATTATGTCAGATTAAAATTTAAAATTTTTTATACATAAAGTTTTTATGATATAATTAATTATTTTATAAATTTATTTTATATTAAAAAATTTGAAATTATATTTATTTATTTTTAAAAATTATTTAATTATATTTAGAATAAAAATAATTAATATTTAAAAAATATTATTATAAATATTATAAAAATATATTAAAATATTAATAAATAAAATATTAAATAAATAATATAATTATAATTTATTTAATTATTTAATAATTATGATGAGTTTAAAAATTAATTTTTTGGTATAAATTATTAAATAAATTCAATTAAAATTAACATCTTTTAGTATAACACGTGACGGGATAAAATTTTAACTTGGTGATACACATACTAAATAAATTGAAATTGAGTTGACATCTGGATACACTAACGACCACAAGCGTCAACAATAGCCCGTGGTAGTCACGTGATTCTTAGTAGTTAACTTCTACAAAAATCTAAAAGAAGGTTCCTTGTCAGCGTTCACGTTTTGATACTCTTTCCTATAAAATCAAGCCTGGCCTCCGAGTGTATATTGAGTCTGAGACTTAAAATACAAGTAGCGAGGAGATAAGACCAGGTTCTTCTACTCATCTTCAAAACCTTTAATTTGGATTTCATTTTCATTTTGAATTTTCGTTCAATGTTGTATGTTTATATTACATACCTGTCATACATTTTTACTTTCATGAAGGAAGGTTGTGGCCTGTTTGTTCTGTTTCATGCTTATGTCTTGTTTGGTAAATGGTTTCCCATTCCTATAGCTTACAGCTGTTTGGTTTTTCATTGTAATCGGAAAGTTTTGTCAATTTTTTTGAAAAGGTTATGTTGTGAGTATCATAGTGTGATAACCGCGAGTAGCGTCACCGAGAATTGTTCCACTTAAGAGTCGTGCGAAGCGCACGGCTCAAGGTCGCGCGAGTTTGCGTCCGTTTCCCCTTGTTTTTCAAGTGACAGAATTCGTAGAAAACACTTTAATCAAAGTTTGTTTTCCGTAATTAGTTTATTGATCTCTTTTGTTTTTGAAGATAATTATATTTATTTTCATAATTCACGTCTCCTATCCATTTACAATCAAAGTTTTTCAAAAGATTTGTGGTATAACTCTGTACAAATTACAGCAGTGTGTGTAGAAATTTGTATATCAAAATGGAGAATGAAATGGATTTGGTACTGGGTTTGAATCTTTCAAGACAGTTTGATATAGGCTTTAATGAAAACGAAGAGATGGCAAAGATTTTGGCGGGATTGAAAAAGAGAGAAGCTTATTTGTTTGGCTTTTACAGAGCATTAGAGGACTTAACCAACTTTGTGAGACTTGAGAGTGATTAAGATCAAAGGTGCAAAGTGTTTTTGCTGTGGTTTAAAATCATGAAATACCTTTCATTTTCTAAAAATTTCTGAAATCAACTTTGAATTAAACAACATATTTTTTTTAAATATATAAAATATTTAACAAGTAATTATTGGTTGGATGTGCAATTATTTTGATATTTGATATCCACATGTGTGATTGAACTTTGAGTCCAAATCTATTACCCTCCTGAGTTTTTCAAGGTATGCAGTTCCTTTTTGAGTAGTAATCGTCTTGTGCTGGATAAATTGACAGCTTTTGGTTGTAAGTACTGCACTTGCGATTTATTGATTGTTGATTGGATTTTAATCTTCATAATCTGCTATTTTTTAGCTTGACCTTGAGATGGCTTCAGTTCATACTACTATGACGTCAATTGTGTGCAAGAATGGTAATCATTGCACTCCTGTGAAGTTTCCAAGTACTTCCTTCTTGCCTGGGTTTGATGTGGCTGGGCGTGTTTCAAGTGCATGTAAGAAAGATACATACCCTTCTTCCATGAGCTCAGGAACTAGAGCTGCATTGACCTTTGATCCCCCAACAAAGAATTCAGAAAAAACCAAACAAAGAAAGAATACCGTTGATCCCACTTCTCCTGATTTTCTACCTCTTCCATCCTTTGAACAGTGTTTTCCAAAGAGCTCCAAAGAATACAGGTATGTCTCTTTTTCTCAGTTTGTTGCTTTGCATATTTGTAATACAATTTATTTTGCAATATATTGTTTGCTCATATTTCTTTTGCTGCTACAAACAAGAATTTGATGCATGATATGCCTCACAGGGAAGTTATTCACGAAGAATCTGGTCATGTACTTAAAGTTCCCTTTCGACGGATTCACTTGAGTGGGGATGAACCAGACTTTGACACCTATGATACTAGTGGTCCTCAAAACATTAGCCCTCGTATTGGTATGGACCTTAAGAGTTTCTTTACATGTCCTCTATCGGGAAGTTTCAAACACTTTTAACTGGTTTCTCATATGCTCCTTATTTAAGTATTAATTGCATTATATTTCTCTAATTGTTACGTTGAATATAGACTAACGTTGCTAATTTTATGCATAAACAGGACTTCCCAAGCTACGGAAAGACTGGATTGACAGGCGGGAGAAGATAGGAGGACCAAGATACACACAAATGTACTATGCCAAGCAGGGAATTATAACTGAGGAGATGTTGTATTGTGCCACTCGTGAGAAGCTTGACCCAGAATTTGTGAGGTCAGAGGTTGCTCGTGGTCGAGCAATCATCCCTTCCAACAAGAAGCACTTGGAGCTGGAACCAATGATAGTTGGAAGAAATTTTTTGGTCAAAGTTAATGCAAATATTGGAAATTCTGCTGTTGCAAGTTCTATTGAGGAAGAAGTTTATAAGGTTCAATGGGCAACTATGTGGGGTGCTGACACTGTTATGGATCTGTCTACAGGCAGACATATTCATGAGACCCGTGAGTGGATTTTACGTAACTCTGCTGTGCCAGTGGGAACCGTGCCCATATATCAAGCACTTGAAAAAGTTAATGGAATTGCTGAAAATCTTAGCTGGGAGGTCTTCAGAGACACCCTGATTGAACAGGCTGAGCAGGGAGTAGATTACTTCACAATCCATGCGGGAGTTCTGTTGCGGTATATTCCTTTAACAGCAAAGCGCATGACTGGAATTGTCTCCCGTGGAGGATCCATTCATGCAAAGTGGTGCTTAGCTTATCACAAAGAGAACTTTGCTTATGAGCACTGGGATGAAATACTTGATATTTGCAATCAATATGATGTGGCTCTGTCAATAGGTGATGGGCTGAGACCTGGGTCCATATATGATGCTAATGACACTGCTCAGTTTGCCGAGCTTTTAACTCAAGGAGAACTGACCCGTAGAGCATGGGAAAAGGATGTACAGGTAATGAGATAACGGATACTATTCTAAGGCTTCACGCATGATGCATAAAGTGTATAAAATGTGGGAAATTTTGCTTCCCATAAAACTTTATGCTCATGCTTACTAGCTCACAAAGCTTACATTATCACACTTGCAATTTCTTTTCAATGTGACTCAGTATTTTGATTAGCCTCATCTCTTTGTGAAAGGATGATTGTTTCTGATTAATCATAGTGACGTGAGATACAATCTTTGCACTTTCAGGTGATGAACGAAGGGCCTGGACACATTCCAATGCATAAGATCCCTGAAAACATGCAAAAGCAATTGGAGTGGTGTAATGAAGCTCCTTTCTACACTCTTGGTCCATTGACAACTGATATAGCTCCTGGATATGATCACATTACCTCAGCCATTGGTGCTGCCAACATTGGAGCCCTTGGCACTGCACTTCTCTGTTATGTAACACCAAAAGAACACCTTGGATTGCCAAATAGGGATGATGTGAAGGCTGGAGTTATAGCATATAAGATAGCAGCTCATGCAGCTGATTTAGCCAAAAGTCACCCCCATGCTCAGGCTTGGGATGATGCATTAAGCAAGGCAAGATTTGAATTCCGATGGATGGACCAGTTTGCTTTGTCACTGGACCCGATGACCGCGATGTCCTTCCATGATGAAACACTACCCTCAGAAGGTGCAAAAGTGGCACATTTTTGCTCTATGTGCGGGCCTAAGTTCTGCTCTATGAAGATAACAGAGGATGTGCGGAAGTATGCTGAGGAGCATGGTTACGGTGATGTTGAGGAAGCTGTGCAGCATGGTATGAATGCTATGAGTGCTGAGTTCATGGCTGCCAAGAAAACCGTTAGCGGAGAACAACATGGTGAACTTGGTGGAGAAATCTATTTGCCAGCCAGCTACATCAACTCCTCTGAGAGTTCGAGGTCAGTGTTTCTTAATTTTCTTTTTCTTTATAACGAGGTAGAAGCTATAATTTGTTTTAAATGAGCAAACTTGCCCACTCTGAATATGATTTCTTTCTATAATGATTATGGATTATGTTTGTACCAAGATTATTAGTAACCGTATGAGCTTCTACTACCTGGTCCATGAAATGTAACCTTGCTTATCATTTTCATCTCTATTGACAATTGAACTCCATGTTGGATATTGGGTTGAATAAGAATATTTCTCACTCAAAAGCTACAACATTGGTGTTGTTATTGTTTGTATTTGTTGACATCAAGGTGACATTTTCCTCATAAATCACCCCGTCATTACTTTCTTCCCTCATATGGGAATAATATTGCTGTGATCTTGCAGGGCCATATGAGGAAGTGGTTTGAAATTCCGTGGAGCCTCAGATGCAAGACTGGCTTCTTAATAACAGCTATATCCGGTCTTTACTATCAGGATGTAGGTGAGTACTTACTTTAGTCTGTCAAGTAACTATAAGACATCTATCTCTCTTCTCCTTGTTTCTCCTGAGTCTATGTAATAAAAAGGTTTCCGCTTCATGTTTTGTCTACAATTTTTTTTTTATATCTTTTCTAGTTTTTCTATTAACATAAGAAACGCACCAGGGGTGCCCGTATCTGTTTTAGCACTGGCCAAACCGATTGGCCAGGATGCTGGCAGATGAGGCTGAGAAAGTCCCTTTGAACCTGAACAGGATAATGCCTGCGTAGGGAGTGTGCATTGTCTTTTCCATTTTTTTGTTCTGTGCTTGAACAGGAGAGGAGCTCCCATTTTATTGTTTGGGCTAAGCCGATCCATGTGGCAGATTCAGCGTCATGTCCAGCCTCCAGGCTTAACGTAGTAAATTTACAATTCAGCCACTGTTTGAACCTTTGTTCAGTTTTGTCTTTAATCTATAGAGCCATGCAAGAAAGTCTTGTAACAAGCCTTAAAACTATACCAAGTATAAAAAAATGTGGAACAAAATTGCAAACCAGTCAAAAATATTTTAAAAAGAGGAGTACATAAACTGTTTCTTGAAACTGGAACGTTTTCACCCTTTTATTTTTCGAAAAAGAGGGTCCTTATTGACAATCTTATTACACGTTTGTTTAACTGATTCTGTGAGATCCAAGGACGGATCTGAATCAGCTTGCCACTGCCGGCCGAAGGGACATTGATTATTTTACTATTAGTGAAATTTCTATATTGTGTTCTCCTTTTATTATTATTATTATTATTATTAACTATTCAAAATTGTTAAATTTAAAGGGGTTTGAGACGAAGAAATTAAAACGGTTCGTGCTTTAGTGGATACTACTCTATAACCTCTTTTTTCTTTTCTCCTAAGTTTTGGGCAGAACCTGTAAGAATTAAGTTACTAAATTGAACTGAGTTTTTCCAATCTCCTCTTCAGAGAAGCTGCAAAATCATTTCAATTCTATGAAATGCCAATCACACCATCCATCCACCATGGCGTACCAGCTATATAGCACAAGTGTATTCACATGACACAAGTCCTATTTCTCAAATCCAGAGTGAAAGAACTTGGCATTCATAGACAGTAAATAAGAGCGTTTTCTGGTAAATATATTGATGTGAAATAGGATGAAGAGGAGAAATGGAGAGTAAACTATGTCAAGACAATATTCTCAGGGAATTCACTGACAGGCCATATCAAATGATGCAAAGAGGACTGACTTCCTAGTGAAGGAGTAATCAATACAGAAATGATGCACGACGAACATCGGGTTCCAAGAGAATCCACTCTAGAGTTGTTATGGATACCTTCAAATCATGCACAAAACATATTTAATAGATACCTGACTTCCAAAGGATATTTTTTTTGAACTTGTGGAATGCAACTCATTAATGACCTCGCGGAACCAATTTTTATTGGCATTCAAAATAATCACCTCCTCATGAATCATGTGCTGTAAGAGTACATGCATAATGCAAAACCTAAGTCAATCTAGACCTCAATTGTGAACATTGCCCTGTTAAGTAAAGCTTTAATTCTTCATTTTCCAATCCCAATGTATCAGCATAAACAAAACTTTCTCCTACAATGTGAGTAATCCTTCTAAAACTGCCATAATCAAATACTTAAGAGGTATAATATTTTCCTGGCAGTACTTCCTTATAAGAAAATATATGATTTCACCATGAGAATAATCTTGAATTTACAAGTACAAATATGTTCTTTCTACCACAGCCTAATCACGACCACAGAAGAACCTAACATGATAAAGCATGACAGAAAAATGGTCGGCAAAAGATTATATAAGCAACAAAAATGCATATTGCTAAACAAATAGCTGAAACAAAAAAGAAGCAAAGCTCAATAGACAACAAAAATGCATATTGCAAAACAAATAGTTGAAATAAAAAAGAAGCAAAACTCAGTAGACATAACAAGGTCAACCAAATGAATAGATACATTTCCATACATTTTTAACAAAGAGGGGTGCAAGGGAGCAAGAATACAATAATGATTCAGAAAAATAACCATAAACCAAAAGCAGGCCTAATAAAGCTACAGCCTGCAACATTACACAATTGTTGGCTTAGCCATGCAGAAACAGTCTTTATAATCAAGTGGGTAGGCTATAAACTGAATCCTGGGTCAATCAAGAAAGCTTGTAACAAGACTCTGCACCATCACTCCGATGCATCACCACCCTCACCTGCCTCACTTCCTGCATCCCAAATTAGAGAACAACAAATATTAACTACAAAAGAAAATATTCAATATTCTTTTCATGCTCGATAGACCAAACATCCAAACAAGTCAATTTTGCAGGTCATAGGAATAAATTAAAGCTAGCCGATCGCAAGTTTTATAGTTGAATCCTCCGAGACAGGCGAATAGGAAAAATAGTAGTATGCCAAAGATACTAATAATTGTGACTTGTAAAACATAACATATAAATATTGTAAACAGGCAAATGGGCTAGCCCAGTATCAATATTACAATGTAAGACCAGCGTCTCATGTTACAAATTACAGGTTAGAAATTCCATTACAAGTTTGATGATTAATGTTACAAATTTGACGTTCAGCATTATAACTCAAGCGTATCCATATCAAAAGGATTATGTATAAATTATTGAGGAAACAATCAATGACTAACCTTCATTGTCTTCCTCTTCGTCTTCTTCTTCACCTTCATACTCCACCCCATACCTTCCATTCAAGAAATCAACTGTTGAAGGCGTCAACACCAGCGTCTCCGCATCCAAAACATCAAACAAATTCAACGTCCTCGGAGTCAACATCTTCAACGTCCCGATATTCCTACTAGATTTCTCCACATTTTCACTCACCTCCAACATAAAAAACGTCGCCTTCTGTTTCGGATCCAAACCCCACCTCCTCATCGCCTCAATAAAATCTTTTGTCTTCGGCTTCTCAAAATTCTCATTAAATTCCTCCACCACTATCGTATTCTCCGCAGCGCTAGCGATCGCCGTCGACAACGCTAATCGTTTCTCCTTCTTGTTAATCTTAATGGACCAGTCCCTCGGCTTCGGCCCGAAAACCACACCACCGCCGGGCCGAAGTGGGGTTCTCGTGGAGCCTTGACGCGCCCGTCCCGTTTTCTTTTGAGAGTAGGGTTTTTTACCTCCACCTCTGACTTCGCCGCGCGTAAGAGTGGACGCGGTGCCACGTCGTTTGTTTTGCATGTCCGTGATCAAGCCGCGGTGGACGACGGCACGCGCTGTGTCAGGTGGAGCAGATTTTAGGTCGAGAAATGTTTCGCCGACTTTTTCTCCGTTGAAGGATAGTACGGGGAGCGTGGCGAGCTGAGACGAGATAACGAGAGGTTTGGGTACGGAAGTTTTGAGAGAATTTGATTTGATAACTGAAAAGGATTTTGGGGTTTTGTTAGAAGAAGAGACGAAGATTGAAGAGGAGAAAAATGAAAGAGAAGAAGAGGTCGCCATTGAATAAGAAGAAATTGGTGATTGTTTACAGAGACGCAGAGTGAGCTAATACTATTACTGCCAGCATCGTTATCCGGATTGGGGTTGCTCAAGGGTGTGGATCGGTCCAAGACAAGACAGTACCTGAACTGCTCATAAAACGATGTCGTTTTCCTAACACCAATATAAAATATTAGGCATTTACGGTATAATATAATAAAGTATTGAAGTGAGCAAATTACAATTTGGGACCTTAAACAGAATCCACCAAACGATGCCGTTTCAGTCAAGAAATGTCCCTACATAAATTAACATTATCCATTACCAAACAAATCACTCATTCGTTCATTACCTTCGCTCACGGTGCACGTTAGCGATCACCACCGCTGTAAACTCCTCTCTCATGGCATCAACAAACTCTCTGGATCTGGAAATCACAATACTCTGCGCAAAGCACCTAAAGAACGTCAACTGGCGAAACGGTGATCTCAGACCCTACGTTGTTTTCTACCTCGACCCGGACTACAGGCTCGCCACCCACTCGGACGAGTCAGGATCCACTCGCCCCGTCTGGAACGAGCGGTTCACGCTCCCCGTAAGTCGCCCGGTACGCGAATCGATCCTTACTCTCATGGTCTTCCACTCCAAAGAGTCTGAAACCCCCAAACCACTCGTTGGCTCTGTTAAATTTCCCCTCGCACGCCTTGTCGATTCGGACGATTCGACTCAGTCCGTCCGCAAGATCGAGCTTCTTCGCTCATCCGGTCGCCCACAAGGTAAAATTCGCGTGAAACTCGTGCTCAAGGAACGCTCGCTGCCACCGCCAAGTCAAGATTACCAAGCTGCCCCTGAATACGGCAATTATTACTATTCCGCCCCTCCTCCGCCTTTTCCGCCTCCATCACGCGACTACAGCTGCTACTCCGGATATTTCTCTGCCCAACCTCCTGTACCGCCTCGGCCTTTGTACAGCCAAGCGTCCAATCACAGTTTTGCAAGTGACAGTGTCCCTTCAGCTCCTGTTGATTTTTCTCCCTCACAAGATTACAAGCAGTCGCAGTTGCCGCCGCCGCGGTCGTCCAGTTACGGGGTACAAAGTGGCAGTGGACCATCGGCTCCTGTCGATTACTCACCTTACGATCAGAAACTCCAAAAGCAATTTGGAGGGTTAAGTTTAGACGAAGATGTTAGTAAAAAGCAAAGGGAGAAAAGGACTGAGAGTGAATTCGTGGCAAGGGATAATTACAGTTGCAACGACTGTCGTCATGATTATTGAAGTGATTTTAAGTATCTAAGACTTAAACTTATATTTAAAAGCTATATTTTAATAAATTTGTGGTCAAATGTTTGAGTTTGGTTTGTCTTTGATAAATATATTTGTGTATATATGTCTGTCTGCATTTGTGTTTTATGTTTTATTTAATTCGCTCTTATGGATATCAAAAAACAGAAGAGAAGAGAATTGTGTTTCCAAAATGACACAGACTATCTATCGGTTAGATGATTTACTCTTTCAACCCCATTGACTTGTTCATGCTTTGGTTCTTTAAGTTCTTGAAAGCTCTTTTGATAGATGGTTGACGAAGATTTATATGATGTGCTTTATGAAATTTTGAGCTTATATAAATCATGCTTGAGTGCTAACTTATGATTGGTCTGTTATGCCCATAATGTGATCATATGTGCTGGTTCAAGGTGGACCTGTGAATAGCAAACACATACTTTACTATTTTCTGTGCAGATATTCTTATTGAAAAAGAAAAACATTGATGTGTATATATGTGATGCCTATATAGTACAGAATTATTAAAGGAATACTTGTTGTTGATGATTATCTTATTCACCTGTTTTGTTCTTGAAAGAACAGAATTCATTTAAACTGCTGCTAATATTACAGTAAGCATTTGCACATTCAGTGCCCCTATATGTTGCTTTAGTTTTGGGTTGCTTCAGATTAAAGGTGGTGGGATATTTGTTGTTATTCCCAAATGGTTGTATAGATTGACTATGCTGAAGTGTTACTTTGATGATTGTGGATAGAAACTTGTGTCAAGTGTATGTGATGCAAGCACAATAGCACATGGATTTTGAAGTTTTTAAGGTGAATGTTAAAAGTGTTGTCAAACTTGTACAACATTGAATTTGTGGATTGGAGTTATGGATTAGTTAAGATTGACCACTTACTGATACTTGAAGCCTCAGATTATTAGTGAAGAGATTAACAATATGTAGGTGAAATTTTGGGGTGCTTTTTAATGATAATAATTAGTGTCTGCCCATCAAGTAGAAAGAAAATCACAGAAATTGGCTTTGTGTGGGTTTTCCAATAAAGCATTTTAAAAACCCACACAAAAAGAAAGGGGAAAGGAATGAAATAACATTGCTGAATTAGGATATGCAATCGACAGAAGATTCATTCATGGGTGTGTTTATGTCTTGTAGGAAAAAGTAACCTCTCTTTTCATTTCAAGTTGTTTGTCAAATTTCATCATTTGTTCTGTAGTTTCTAACATTTTCATCATACACTGTTATGTATTCATATTGCAGTCTATCATGTCGTGTTCTTTTAAGGTGATGTTTATGAGAACTTACATGTAAGGATGAGGTTGCTATGCCCTGGCCATACTGAAAATTTCCCTTGTTTTTTGGACCCTAGGGTTTCTGTGACTGCAAATTCTGTATATGAGGGACATTTTGTTCTTCTTTCTGCTGGATGTGAACTATTGAATTAGTAATTTCTGTCTTGGGTGTTACTATTTCCGATTAAATCAATGAACTTTAATATTCTTCTTGCTAGCTCTAGTTGTATCTTTTATTTCCCTGAAACTGTTTGTCGTTTCCAAATTCCACCCTTTCTTGTACACTGTTTAGGGGGCGCTGCTGAAGGAGTCTTACTGGCGTTTCTAAAGAATATGCAGTTAGTTCATGTCTTACAAGTAATTATCTTAACTTATATCTCAAGGAAGGTAGCTTTCTCAATATTTGAAGAGGCATCTCCACTCCAATAAAAGAAAGTCGATTTCTATTATTTTCCGTGCCTCATCTTTCTTCTTCTTCTTCTATAAATTAAGTGATAATCATTTATCACTAATTTATTTGTTTAGATTAATGAGCATACTACTAGTGGGGATGATGCAAGTTTCCCTCTTCAAGTATCACTCATTCATATTAGTAAGAATTTCAAATATTAGTTTAGAAAATTATCATATTTCATAATTCATGCCGTGTTTTGATAAACATCACGTTAAAAGTTTGTCATTTATATCGCCCTTTAATTGATCTTTAAATTATATCCATTCCCATTTTTACGTTATTCATGTTAATAAGAATTTAAAATTATAATTATTATTATAATAATATGAATAAGGCAATTTAAAAATATAATTAATGTTAAGATCGAAAAATGGGATGATAATGATCTCTTTCTTTTACCATAGTCATTCATCATTTTGCTGCATCGTCCATCTGTCACTGTTTGTTTTGATTCTCTACTCTTAACTCTTGTAATTAACGAGGCTTCAATTCCAGAGCTAAAAACCTTAGATTTCTCTGAACCGTAATTCTTTAATCCAATCTCTGCAAGAAATTGACTTTACTCTCCGAAGATGGCAAGCGAAAAGAGCAAAATCTATCACCAGAGGCAAAAATTACAGTTCTGCCTCTTACATTCACTTAATAATCTCTCAGGTAATACCCATCTTTTATTTCTCTCTTTCTGTTGCTTAAAATGCATGATGATATGGTAACCGTGTATAAGCTGAAATTCTCGAATCTCTTGAGTTTTTCTTAAATTGAACTCAAGAAAACAAACTGAAACAACCAGTTTTGGGCTCAGTTGAGGTGATTTTTTTTTGTACCAGTAAATTAGAACAGTCAAACTTTATTCATTCTTTTTAAATTCATTTCAGTTTGATGTGAACTCGCAGTGGGCTTGTGATGAATAACGTGATTACTTTGTAATTCAGCAAGAAGATGCTTTACACGAGCAAGCTTGAAAGAAATCACTGAGAAACTTGTCCTTGATGATCCAAACCGGCAAGAATGGACACCGTTATCTATTGTCTTTAAACCTCACCATAATACATTAGCAGGGAACTACGATATAAATGTTCTTATTGCTGCTCTTGAAGGAAGGGGGAAGAGTGTAGCGTGGCATGATCATCGAAATGAGGCATCATCCATTGATCTGGATGGCTCAGAAAGTAATTTGATGGGAATTGTGATAAATATTCCAGTTACGCGTTATGCTGGGCTTTGGAAGACTAGACATTTGGTTGCATTTAGAAAGCAGTGATTTTAATGCTCCTCAATCTTTCAAAGATAGTGAAGATGTTAGGGAGTTCTTAGATTATGTTATTGGTCTTGGCGGGGAGGTTTTGCTTGTTAAGAATGATAGGGAGTAACCTTTGTTTTGTTCCTTTTGTCATCAACTACGAGTATGCCAATATAAGGGGAAGATTTCCTGTTGTAAATACCAGCTGTGAATGATATTGTATTCTGGCAAGCAGAGAGTTCAAGCTGATTAGAAAGAAGATGGTTGAATAAAGATAACACGTAGGAGCTGTCTGTAGAAGAATTTGTTTGTACTTCCTTTGGACTATGATGGTCAATGTAAAAACTCCCAAACTGATGTAACTTATACTAGAATGTCGCATTACTCCATTGATTATATCTGGTGTAATGCATAATCATGATCAATAGATGTAGAATGTCCACTTTGCTCATTCTAGTATAATTTTAGCCATTCTAGTTCTATAAATTCAAATTGGTGATTGACCATTTTAGTTGTAAAAATAACTAAATTTAGTTTGCATTTGTTCATTATCTGCGTAAATAGTAGGTGAGATATAGAAACATATTATTGTATAATAGTCTGGTAATTTTGTACTTAAATATGCAACCCTAATCATCTTTGCATCAATTAGATTAATAGCAGGCTGTGGTCTTGTTCTGTGCTGAAATTGATAGCCAGGATTGGTTTGCTTCATTGATTGTTGAGGTGTTTGACTAGCTAGCTTAATTTGTAGAGAAGGAAAGATGGAAAAAGAGTTCTCATGCTTTTAGTCTTCACCAAGGACAGGGGAGTACAGTCATTTAGGTAAACAAAAACTTACAAGGAACCAAGGTATGTACTCGGTTCAGTTTTGCCATTGACACTGATGAAAGTGTTGGAAAAATATATGTAGAGTATGCAGTATTTGACTGAATAATTAGGCTTTATATATATATATATATATATATATACACACACCTCTCATTTCATGGAAAAGAAACTACTTTTTGGAATGATCATACAAGTCTGTGTTTGTTTGCCTAGTCTATTTAGAATTATGATTTGAGAGTGAACCCACTAACCCAGTGAGCAGAGTTCTGAGATTGGGACACCTTACAGTTTCCGAGCTTAGTGTAAAAAGTGCAGCGTTCTTTTAGCTTGTTTTTGTCTACATGTTTATGGTTGTACATACATGAATTCATACGCATTTATATACTTGCTATTCCATAAATATGATGGATCGCTTGATATACTGTTATGCTGCAATTGTTATAATATCCCACTCCTTGACAGCATCAGTTCTGGTGAATACCATTCCTTGTTTTGTAAGGAGGCAAGATAAAACTATTCATCTAGATTTGAATCCATTGAATTGTTGAATACTATTAGCATACTTATAGAAAACTTTAAAGTTTGAAGTTAAAATATCTGCTAGTGTTAATATTATTGCTACTGCAGAATGCTGTTTATAATATGTAATCAAGAGTTTGTTGTTTTTCTTATGGATTTAGGTCAATCAGTGATACCATAATGCAACTTTTGTCATGTCAAATGAAATGTTTTACCTTATTATGTAGTGTAGGCTACACAAACATAGATTTAGCCCGAGGGATCTTTTCTTAGGGTTCAGGGTAGGAACTTTAGGCCCTTTATGTCTTGAACTTGCTGGTTTTTCTGAACTGTTCAATATTCTTTGACATCTATTTTGTTTTTGCTCAAGTAATAACGCACATGAGTTGATTGCAAACCCATAGAGAGAAGAAAAACGAAAAAGAAAACAAAGGATAGTTCACAACCTTAGGGTCAGTCTACAATTGCTGTGTGGTAGCTTTGTATAGGAAGCTTAAAAGATGATTTAAAGCTTTCAAAGATTCAAAAAGGTTTAAATTATTATGTAGACGTGGATAACCACCAAAAACAGATTCTTACCGAAAGGTTGCTTCACCTAGAACCTCCTTCTATGAGGAAAGGATCAAACTTAGCCAAGCAAAGATATAGATTCCATAGAATATTATGCACCTCAAATGAAATTCAGAATGCTCTGTATGGACCGCCACTGCAGAAATTTTAATTGCAAAGCATTTGAAAAGCTAGAAATTGATAGGAGGTTGGCACTGTTGTCTTCTCTTGTTTCCACTTTAAATTTCTTTTAAGGGCTTCTGGGACCAATTTCTTTTGAATTTCTTTACTGCAATATATAATATGTTTCTTTATAATAGTACTGCTCCACTGTTTCTTTGTTCACACTTAAGAAATTCATTGTCCCACCACAAAATGCAAATAATCATTGCAGTCTATCTTTCATTTGTAGTTTTGCTAAGGAGCATCTTGGTATTTTATTCACAAAGCAGGTTCTTGTATTTTTTATAAAGAAAGAAGATAGTTGTATTTGCATTGAAATGAACAAAGAGAAAGTTGATTATATAATTTGCCTATCATTTTACCGCAGTATTAAGGTGTGTTTACAACCCATTTGGGAATGTGAGCTAGAGCTGTTATATACTTACTATTCCATTTTATTATGTTCTCTTCTGCTGTTCAGTTCATATCACATTATCCAGCTTGCACTCTATGAAATCTAGAAGTCACTGCTAGTGGTACCCATTTTTACTAAAGTTGCCAGATAGCAAAATCTGATTATTTTGGGTTTGATTACCCAAAACTTTTCAGCATTTTACTTCCAAGTGAAGTGGATTATGGATAATCACCTACAGTTTTTTTTTTTTTCACTGCCTCTTAACCTTTTCAGCTTACTGTTTCAGTGTCTCCTCGTTTTTATAAATGGGTCAAGGTCTTGCATTCACACATTCACAACTAGGAATTTCGCCGCCCTCGTCTTCCACCTACTCCCCTCCATATTTCCTCTTCTGCATCTCTTTCTTTCTTTTAACCATTTATTGTAGAATATGTCAACAAAAGTGAGTAACCAAGTGAGTAGCAGACCAGGCATTAACAGGGAAGCTTTAACCCAGAAGCAAAACTTTACTAGCAAAGCTGCCGGGAACACGAAATCTAGCGAGTCTTGTAGCACAAGAGAGGCTAACCAGGTGAGTTGCATTCCAAGCATTAAAAAGGAGAACAGAATCAACAAAAGAAACTGTATTAACAGAGTTGCTGGGAACAAGAGGTCTGCTGGGGGCTGCGGAATCAGGCTACCGAAAAGATCAGAGTTCTCACCGGTTCGATTTTTCAAGCATCTTAGTAGTAAGATGGCAAGAGGTCTATGTTTTGCATACTTTAAGAAGAGGCGTTCACCTGCAGTTTCTTCATCAGGAAGATCAAAACCATCTGTGATACCAGTTGATTCTCAGAGAACTGAAGCCATAGAGGACTGCATCGAGTTCATCAACTCCTCTTCCTCTCTGCCTAGATCAAACTCCGTTTCGACAAATAATTCCTAAGTTATATTGTATCACCATAATATGTCTAAACCCTTATGCTGAATATATTTATTATCCCAAAACTGAAATTTGGTTGTATTTTGGTTTTAGTGATACATATTTCTTGAAACAATTTGTTTTCATCGTTCATTTCAGTCCCTTATCAGAAAAGTAAATGCCAAAAACCAGAAATAATAAACTAGATCATGTTTTCATTGTTGTCCGGCAATCTTGAAGTCTTCACTCGACACAAACTAGTCATGAAAATGATGGAACCAGCTGCAAGCTGGCATGGTTGCCCTGGTAGCTCCAGTGAACTTAAGGCGAGTGAAGAGGGTCACGTGATCTTGTTTATGGAATTGGATTCAAATTAAAGGCATTGATGCCGAGTTGGGTGCGCATGCCATTGCCATCCTACCTTAAAGGCAAGGGCGTCCTTTGTTTTTGTCAATTGTCGCCCTCACTCACCACTCTTGTCCTGAGTAACTGTGCATGCCCAACTTCGACCCGTAATTAAGTCCTTACTTTTCCTATTCCTCAATTTGTGAACGAACTAGACTCGTCAGGAAAGATTGTATGGCAGTGCAATCTTGAAAAGATAAATATGTTGGTGAAGTCTACTATTGGTTGTGATGGTCAAGTATTGTCTATATACATATGGTGTGTGTGTGTGTGTGTGTGTGTGTGTGGCATCTCCTACCCGTATCCGTTAAGTATTTTGATACCCATACTTATTCAATACCCTTATTTCCCCTCCTAAATATGTATTAAAATTAACAATTTTTTTTTTGGTTATTATCGTAGTTCAAACTCCATAATTAATTCTAGTACTCTTTTACATAAGTTCTATTATTTTTATTATTATTTAAATTTTATAATTAATTCAAACCCGTGTCAACAATATTTTTATTGTTCATAAACACTCCGTTTTCTAAATTTTTTAAGTTTTAATAAATACTCATTTTTTAAGTTTATAATTATTTTTCAATAAATTAACAAAATAAAATAATAATAAAAAGAGTGACAATTTTACAAACTTAACTATGTAATTTAAAAAAGAAAAGAAAAAATCATTATAAGTAAAAGTTAAAATTTAGTAAAATTCTTTTAAATTTGTTTAAAAAGTAAAAATATTTTTATTTATCTTCCTTTTTACAAAAGAAGAGACAATTTATTATTGATAGAAATTAAAAAGTAGTAGAAATAATAAATTATAAATATAATTTGTCGGTGTTTATAGTATAATAGTGTTTGACAAAAAGTAAAGTATGTGAATTTAATTAGATACATATATTGTCTTTTTATATAATTTTATTTAAGGCTAAAATTATAAATAAGAAAGAAGAGTTTTAAAACGATTTTAGGGAAATTCCAATAACATCCCTCTCCGAGAGAAATAATAAATAATATATCATGGACTCAATCAAACAAATACAAATATATAACATAATCTAAATTACATAAACACAAAATATTTCAAAATTGATCATAAACCAATTCAACCCAAAAAAAAAATGCAAAAACATAACATAATCTAAATTACATGCATACAAATATATTTCAAAATTAATCATAAAATATAAAATGTCCGTGCAAACATTAAATTTAAGTTTTACATGTCTCATTGAGAGAGAATGAAGAAAAATCATGATTAAAATTATTTCATTGAATAAATATCACTATGTAAATGTTCAAATAATTTATTTTTATATAATAAAAGTTTTAAGAGTAATATTAAGTATTTCAAATTTTTATCTCAACTTTCATTTCAAGTGGTGAGGTGATTTTTATTAATTAGCTTAAAATTTTATAATTTATAAAATTACTAATTATCCCGTTTCATTATCAAAATGACGAAGTTTACATTACCAGTTAGAGATGAAAGTTGACATATAATTTTAAAATTCTAATATTATTTGAGAGTCTAATAACATAATAGGTTTAATTATTTTAAATTTTAATATAAGATCTTAAGTTTAAGTTGTAATGGATCTTGTATCAATATTTTTTTTAACAAAATTTTATAGACGAAAAAGTAGGGTACATAAATTAAACTAATAATAAACATTTTATCTATATTTGTATCTAACATCATAATTTTATCATAATTTTTTTTAATTTTTAACTTAAATTTAATATTAATACGTGACATAATTAATAAAAAATAATTTATTATTAATTATATTACACTTTAAAAATTAAGATGGAAAAGAATCCTCGTCCAATAATTAAACTCAAATTTATATCGGTACATATACTCAAACCGATATTTATTGAAATAATAAAAAATCATAATCACTGGGATGCCGTTGGGATGGATGGCCAGGATAAAATTGATATCCCCAATTAAGTAAATGGTTGTGACTGTTTTTTTGTATACAATATGTCCAATCGACGTTATATTTACATTAACTTTACATGTTGGCTTTTGATTGTTGGGGGAGCGAGAGGAATATACTGTACTAGCGCGTAGTGTTAAGTCTCCTAAGATAACTTTATACAGTAATTGAAAGGTAATTTGAGCAGGCTTGAGATAATCCTCAGTTCGTTCCCGATTGCAATCTAGATTTCCTTCCATGCATCAACCCATGTCAATTTCTCTGTGAAAGAGCTTTGCAAGGACTGTGGGACATGAACGAATTACAGTAAGATGTGCTGATGCTTCTCCGCAATATTTGCACGAATTCAATTAGAATATTAAATTGAATGGTTAAAAGTTTTCGCTAATAAACAAAAGAAGATTCCACTTCTTGGATTACATGAAATCTTCATAATTCTTCAAGGATTAACAAGGTTTGGCATTTTTCACCATTTATTTTCCAGTACTATGTTAATGGCTTTGGTGGGTGAAGATGATGAATTTGTTTGTTTCTCCCAGTTCCTTAGAAATAATTAATTAATGACAAGAACAGATGCATATGTGTAGTTTCTTGCAAATTTCCAAGATAGTATACAATGAATTCATAGTTTGAAAGAGAAGGAAACACAATTTAAGGTTCAAGAATGACCAACAGCAGTAAACATACAAGACATTTCAATGCTAATCATCAGAAAATGAACTGACATAATGAATAGTTTTCATTCCTTGGCAAAGAGACCTCCAATTCCAAACCCACCCTTCTTCTTCTGCGGCACAGTAACAGAGTTCTTGCGGCCATTGGTTGTGCCACGAGTAGTAGTTTTCTCTTCCACTTTCTTGAGGATTGGATCAGTCTCGTAAAACTGATCTTCTTTCTGCAAGCTTCCCAGAATCCAATCAAGAAGACCCTTTTCTTCTTTGCCACCACCAGCTTCTTTTGCTGCCGTTGCTGCATAAACTCTCACCGTTGCTGGAGCAAAGCTTATGGGAAGAGAAGCCATTCCTTATCTACAACACAGTTTTCCTTTCTCCTTTCTTTACTGGGCTTCAAGAGATGGTTAAAAGAGACAATGGGGTGGCTCTGGTAATATATTTTTCTGAGGTGGTGTGATGGTGAATTGTAAGCCGTTGGATTCGACTTCAGATTGTGAATAAGGGGAATTGGAAGTGTGTAACACGAGCTCTCCACAAGTGTCTTATCTTCATTCTGGGATTGTATTTATTTATTTTTCATGTTTTGTATTTATTTTATAGAGGAGGAAAAAAAATGAGGGGCTATAGATCATCCTCAGCAGATATGGATATGGGTTTGACACGTGGCACAATAGTAAATCTTATAAAATTATATTTTCATAATTTTTTTTTTAAAAAAAAGATTGTTTGGGCCGGGAGACTTGGACAGATCCACCTGCAATGATTCATGTAAACATTAATCAATGTGCTGGGCCTTGACCCATCAATTCCCTCACCATCAAACTCTACCGAGTGCCGTAGGAAAGTTCAAAAACTAATGAATTGCTTGGCAAGTTTGCTTGGTGGCATCATTCCATTATATGATAATACACTCAAGTAATTGCAATGCTGTGCTAAAAAGGTTTTCCAATTAGCAGGCATGGATATTATATGATGTTGCTGTTGATTTATGTTACAGATTTCTTAGAATAACTTCTCGTATTACAGATTTAACTTCAAATGCAATATATGTCTATGAGGAAGTACAGTTTGTTCTAATAACAAATGACTCATTTGCTACTCCTATATAAAGGATACATGATATAGGATCCACATATAATTCAAATCACACTGCTTGATCAGATTTGGCTGCTGCAATTCAAAAATGAAGGGTGGGTGGGTTAGTAGCACTCGCACTTGTTGTTTCTTGGTTGCTGTTGCATTACAACTTGTATTGCTGATTGTTCTGCCATATGCATGGTAAACGGGCGGCCACAAGTTATACCCAGATGAGGAAATAACGTAGATTGCAGCGATGTTTGTCCTATACAATCTGGCAACGGAGGTCTTCCTCATCCAAAGCCAAACTTCGGCGGCGGAGGAGTTGGGGGTCTTCCTTTTCCAAGACCAGGCATTGGCGTGGGAGGACAAGTGCCATGGCCGGTGCAGCCGGGATTTCCATCGGCGGATTGTTTGTTGAACAGTATCCTTATCTAGGAGGTTGCATTGCAGAAATACTGCTCAGTTGCAACAGGTCAGATTTCGTTGGAATGTTGTAAGAAGGTTTAAAACCTTGATGCCCAATGCTCTGCAAGTTTTCACGGCAGCATTATTCCCTTTTCAAGATTACTTTTTTTCAATTATTGGAAAGTTTAAAGCAATTAATAAATAGAATACTTGCCACCCTTCAAATATATATTAATTCATATATTTACTCTCAAATATTATTTATAACAACAGTTAATTTCTGCGTCGGCCTCTAGAACCCACATAAAATAAATAAACAAATAAGTATAATAAATTGTCCATGCAACAGCCATAAAATATGAGGGTTCTTTCTCTTGAGGGTAGGGTAGGGTTGGGTTGGTGTAAGTTTCCATAAGAAAGGGCAAAGACAGACCAAAGTTTCCTCCTGTGAGAACTACTCACACCACAAGAGTCAAATTTGCTTCCTCTTTGGGTCTGCTTATTTTCCTTGGTATATTATTCCAATGTTTGGAACAAGCCATTTTCTCAAAACCGGTAAACTATCTCTAACTACCTTTCTTTGAAACAAATAATTAAAAGAAAGAATACACAGGTAGAGGTAGAAGAGCACGCCACAAGCAGGCATTCTTTAGTAGGTAAAAGCAGCTTTTAATTAACCTATTAAGATCAACTGAGTGTATTTGCCACCAAAGCACTTGATCTTGGTTCACTATTGTACTTAATCACAAGCAGGTTTTCAAAAGTAACGTGTATCATATGGACGGTTGGACTGCCCCACATTCATGTGTAATCTGGGGAATGAGGGAAATCTATTGGTTCGAAGGTCATTTATTCTTTGAAGAGGAGGGAAATGAAATTAAGTACCATTTGACAAGATATTGTTAAAGAATAAGATGCAATTACGATTTCCTTAGCAACTAAAAAAGCAATCTTTATATATGCTCAATATTATTTTCTTGATTTGTCACAGAGTATATGTATGAAAGGAAGATATAATTATTGATCAAAACGACACGTTGCATAGGTGATGACTGAAAGTATAAGTCTCTCACAACAACTCAAAATAATTTGCATGGTTTTCGTGTATATTTATTCTATAAATCAGTCGTATCAACCCAACAGCGACTTCCATTCACAAAATTCCCAACAACTTCTCCTAAAACTTTCTCATAATATCCACTATATATAAAGCAATTCTTTGTCATCTCTCTCATGCATTCAGTGATTACAGCGCCTTGCTTTTTAGTACATACACAAATCTTTAGCATTACACCAACCGCCATGGAAACACTACCTATTCTCTTCAGCCTTGCAGCTTTAGTATCGGCTTATTTGTTCTGGTTCTATCTTCTAGCTCGGAAACTGACCGGTCCGAAGGTATATCCTTTCATAGGTAGCCTTCCGATGCTCATCATGAATCGGAAGAGACTACACGATTGGATCGCCAGTAATCTTCGTGCAACCGGCGGTTCAGCGACTTACCAAACTAGTACTATTGCTCTCCCTTACTTCGCTCAAAAACAAGGGTTTTACACAGTCACTTGTCACCCGAAAAATATTGAGCATATTCTTCGAACCCGGTTCGAGAATTATCCCAAAGGGCCAACATGGCAGAAAGCTTTCCACGATTTGTTAGGGCAAGGAATTTTCAACAGTGACGGGGAAACCTGGCTAATTCAACGCAAAACTGCTGCTCTTGAGTTCACTACACGAACATTAAGGCAAGCCATGGCTAGGTGGGTGAATCGGACTATCAAGAATCGTCTTTGGCGCATTTTAGATCGAGCGGCGGCAGAAAATTTCTCGGTGGATTTACAAGACTTGTTGCTTCGTTTAACATTTGATAACATTTGTGGCCTTACGTTTGGTAAAGACCCTGAAACTCTCTCACCTGAGTTACCTGAAAATCCATTTTCCATCGCTTTTGACACAGCAACTGAAGCTACTCTTCAACGGCTTCTGTACCCTGGATTTCTATGGAGATTGAAGAAAATATTTGGTATTGGAGCAGAGAATAGATTGAAAAAGAGCCTTAAAGTTGTAGAGAAGTACATGGACGGTGCTATAGAGGCGCGCAAAGAAAGTCCATCAGATGATTTATTATCAAGATTCATGAAGAAGAGAGACGTCGACGGTAACCTCTTCCCAAGCTCAGTTCTTCAACGTATCGCTCTGAACTTCGTTCTTGCTGGCCGTGACACGTCGTCAGTTGCTCTCAGTTGGTTCTTCTGGCTTGTCATGAATCATCCTCGTATAGAACAGAAGGTCATTGATGAAATATCAACGGTTCTCAAAGAAACACGTGGCAACAATGTCCAGAAATGGGTAGACGAGCCTCTGGTATTTGATGAAGCTGATAAACTGATCTATCTCAAAGCAGCATTAGCTGAAACGCTGCGTTTATATCCATCAGTCCCAGAAGATTTCAAGTACGTAGTATCTGATGATGTTTTGCCAGATGGCACTTTTGTTCCGTCTGGTTCAACAGTGACGTATTCGATATACTCAGTGGGGAGAATGAAGACAATATGGGGTGAAGACTGCCTGGAATTCAAACCGGAGAGGTGGCTGTCGACCGAAGGAGACCGTTTTGAACCGCCCAAAGATGGGTATAAATTCGTGGCATTCAATGCTGGACCGAGAACTTGTTTAGGGAAGGACTTGGCTTACTTGCAAATGAAATCTGTAGCTTCAGCCGTGCTGTTGCGCTACCAGCTGTCTCTGGCTCCCGGTCACCGCGTGGAGCAGAAAATGTCTCTTACGCTGTTCATGAAACACGGACTTCGAGTGCATTTGCATCCTCGCATTCTTACTGCTGCATAGAAGATCAAAATTAAATCGTGTTTCGCAATTTGATTCGACGGTAAAGATGGTAAAATGGAAATACTTGCCAAGGGACAAGGACAAAGTAGCCATAAGAATATGATCATGGGTGGTCTGATCTCGTTTGCGGGGGCTATTACAAGATTATTATATTATATATAAGCCCATTCAATTTGTTTTGTTTTCATATTCATGTATATATATATATATATATATGTTAATTGATGTGTGTGTTTGCTGGGTTCTGAAAATTGGAAGAGAAGACTCTGTGTCTTTGTAATGTTGATAGTTCTTTCATTCCATGTCACTCATTTGATATGGGTTTTCATTTTACACTTTTAATGAAATAAAAACAAATGTTATACTCTTGATTTTTATGTCATTGTTGTAAAGAGTTTTAAATATTTGGTGAAGCACTTGACATTAACGAGCAAGTGACGGGAAAATGTTTAGTGGGTGAATAAAACTATTGTGCGAGGTTACAATTGGGTTTGGTTAGGATACATACGACGTAAAATATATTTAAATTTTAAAATTTTTATGTTAGGAAATGTGCATCTGAGTCATCTTCGATTAGAACTAGTTTGCCCTAAAGAAAAGGTGTTGCATGTTCCATTTTGGTCATAAATGTCCTTGGGATTAGTTAAGCATCTTGACCATTTGTGCTTCATGATACGAAGAACTATGTTCTTATCTCAATAGGGTACAAAAATGAGGCGGTGCTATACTGTGATTGAGTAACATTTACAGGATGTGCTAGGGATACTTTACAAATATATTCTTCCCCCATTGAGATGGGATGCTATTTTTTTTTATCACTGAACTGGATTCTTTCACATATTTCAATATGGGGTCTTTCTCCTGGCCCGCGGAAAATTGGGCCAACCTTCAAATCAAGAATCAAAAATGAAAATTTGGCTGCCATTTTCTATTGGTCCTCAATGTTTAGATCTTCTATCCAAATCAATCAATTGAAGAACTCTTCTATACTAGCTCAGGCTTGTGAAGGCTTTGAACTGATGCTACCAGAATATCAACATTCCTGAGAGTTTAATCAATTATTTTCTCACCAGTTGAAAAGAGATTCCATACTACAGTTCCAACCAGGTAGAGGCCAACTGAAACCTTGAAAACATCATCCCAAGAACCTGAAAATTTAAATGGGGAGAGGAAGGTAACAATTAAAGGAGTCAGCTTATCTAGGGGTTATCATCTCAGATAGCATTAATCCATACATGAAGGAGATGAGAATTGCGCAGAGCCACTAAGACAGGTGAAAGTTAAGCACATGAATGGGTTAAACTCCCTATTCACCATTCATTTGTGACATCATCACGGTGTATTCACTCCAACATCAAATAAAATTGATCAAGTTCTTTAGGTATGCATCGTATAATTTTGCTCTCAAACATAACGGCTGCAAAAAAGTACTCCCAACAAGGCTAAGATAAGGAAAAATGGAAACAACTCAAACCTACAATACAGACATCAACAGCTTAAACGGGCCAAATTTTTTGCCCCAATGGCAAGCTTAGACCTGCTCACCCAACTTTGAACTATTGGCATAAATCATATTCAGGTAGATCTACAGATTAACAGTTTTGCAGTAAAATCCTGGCCAGATTTCTGTCAAATTTGAACTTTTATTAAGTGCTCAGCTAGTTAACCGGATATTTATGTTTTGATTCACTGTTTTCTTCCTTCTCTTATGAACGTTAACACACTAATTAGAAACTTAAAAAAGAAAAGGGACTACTAACCATGTTGCAAGATATAACCAGTTGCTGCTGTTCCAAACACCCCTGCCAGAACTCCTGCAGTATTGGATAGACCAAGCAATACTCCCTGAAAGCATATTTACAAAGAAAAAGATAAAATTTATTACTCTGGAAAGCAGTTTTTGCACTTTGTAGTGCCAACATGGAAGCAACAGATTTAAAAACACAACCCCATTGAGAGGGAATTGATATGCACTAGAAAATAATATATTTATGGTCACCATTCAAGCACCAAAAATGAGTACATCAAAGAAATAAAACTCACAGAATAACGAGGGGCAATATCCTGATGGTTTGAATATAAACCAGACTGTGAGAATGCATCAGTTCCCTATTCATGAAAAAGAAAATGAAATTCATTAAATAATATTTATATATAATTTAAAAACAAAGAAACAAATACCATATATTTAAAGTTTCCAAACAATATTTTCCTCTCACTGAATTGATGTCTGGAATAATCAGCTCTAAATGGTTTCCAAATTTTACTTATGGTACTTATAGAAACAAAATTAGATATCAAAAAGAAATTAGACTATACTAGTGAACCTTAATTGTATAAAGGAGACACAATTATATAGAGATTGTAATAATTATTTTAGGTAGTAGTACTTAATAAAATATCCCTGTGACCTGAGTACCTGTCATCTAGATCTGTTCCATCAGATGAAAAGTTGCTTGTACAGAAAAGAATCTTCCATGTTTTAAACCATCCCCATCCCTCAAACTAGAACAAAATTCAAAACTAAGTTTTAACAAGTATACGATTCAAACCTGACTGCATGCCATGCACAAAACGGCCATCGCAGGAGAATTAACGTGACTCAACTGAGTTAGGAAGAAAGCAGGGCCAAGAAACCCAATTGATTGCATAATCTGCAAAATAGAGCACAGAGAACATTCCTTCAGCTGTGAGTTGAACCAAGAAAACATTACGAAGGGCTGTGTTGCCCAATGCCCTTAGCAGAAAGGAAGGGGTGACTTGGAGCAGCTTATAGAAACTGAAAGAGATGAACCGAGTAATGTTCTTATTTCTTTTTGATATTCTGAAATTGTTTTTCATGAGAGAGTCATAAAGGATGGAAAGAGAAAATAAGATAGGAACAGTCATCCATCCCCTATTAATATGTAACAGAGACATTTTCCTTTGAGTGGGGTGCCGAAAAATATATAAATGATTCTTGGAAGAAAACTTTTGGGTGGATAACTCCAGCAAATATTGATGCAAAATAATAGGAACTCTCAACAACATCCGTGATACCTTGCGAACCGTCGTTACAGATAAACCCTTGCTCACAAGTGTATCTGCAATCCACCCACCGGCATTTGCAGAAAATGCCATAGTAAGCCAAGGTAAAACACAGAAAAGCCCAGATTCGGTAAGATCGAACTTCAAGACCTATGGGGACACCAAAACAAGAAGTTGATTCCATCAAATATTATGGCAAGCAGCAACAATCTTTGAAAAGATATCAAGGAGATTAAATTGTACATTTATTGTAGCTCAATGAGGCAGAATTCAATGTTACATGCATTTCTAGGTTTCTACATGTTTTGGAACAAAAAGTGGTAAGCAAAAACCAGAAGCTTCAATGCTTATGTCAGAAGACAAACTAAGTGGAATTTCAAAACCAAATTTCTAATCCTCTATCATCACCATCCACAGTGCCCAGAAAATCATTAGGTAGGTATTAAGCAAGCCACGCATTTTGTGCCACATGAAAGACTACCCTAACAATGAATGACTTGCATTTTAATAACGTTTGTAGACATTGAGTTCTAATTCTAGTAATGCTTGGTAGTTTTACTGCCAACAGAAAAACTTACTTGGTTATAGTATGTTGGCATCCATGTCAGAAGAATAAATGTCCCCCAATTGTGACAAAAGTGAGACACTATAAGGGCCCATACAGGTGGTTTTGACAAGATTAATTCCCAAGGTATTGTCTTAACAGGTTCCTTTGACGCACAGCTTGTAACAATTAGCTTCTTCTCTTCAGGTCTCAGTTGAGGATCCTCAAGAGGTGAACTATAGGCCTACAGCACAAAGAACAGAAAATTTGACATATAGCAAAACCATACATGGACAAGAAAATCATTCCCACGATCAGTCAATGCAAATAATGCCAAGAGTTTCATATATAAGACATAACACCTCAAGAAACCTCAGAATCTCCATGAAAGAAGCATGTCTATCAAAAAGTCATTATGGTTCACAAATGGCAGTGAAAATTACCTTATTTAGCCACACAGCAAACCAAACTGTGCCCAAAGAACCAAAGGAGTAAAAGACAGATGGCCATCCAAATTGATGTATCAAGAAAGGTGAAAAGGCAAGGCCAGTGACTGATCCGAGGTACATCCCACTGTATACCAGAGCTAATGATCTACTTCTCTCTGCTACAGGTACCCATTTGGACAGAATATTGTTCATAGCAGGCATAGCAACACCCTGGAAGAAAAAAAAACTAACTGAGCTCACGACCAACGAGAAAATGACCATTCAATCTAGCTTCGAACATCATAAAAGAAACCTTATCCCACAATTACATAATATGGGCATAACATAAAACTAAAATACAATGGCATATTTATCACTCTTTACTGCCCATTTTAATGAATTTCTCTTCATATTAGAAAATAAATAATGAATATAATTTGGATACAGAAGAACCAACCTCGCCAATCCCCATGAAAGCACGAACAACAAGTAGGAATGGCAGGCCCAATTTAGCAGCGATTGGTGTGAGAATTGTAGCAATCGACCACCAAACTACACCAAACCCCAGGACCGCCTTCCCACCAACAGTGTCGGCCCATATGCCACCGGCAATCTGTCACTGACAACTACAAATTAGAAAAAAATGCAGAGCACTTTATGACATTATAGGTAACAATGCCAGAGAGAAAACGTATAAAAGTCCTTCCTTCATCACTTGAAGGACAGGCCTGAATTTATGGCTTATAAAATGGACCTAAATAGTGAGTAGTTATATGCCATATCCTAAGTTATGGCTTACAAAATGGACCAAAACAGCGAGTAGTTATATGCCAGACCCTAAGTCATGGACGTAAAATCGCACTAGCACAAACATTGAGAAAAACTCAGAGCTATATGCCAAAAGTAATTGATAATTATGAAAAAGGGAAAAAAGGATTACCTGCGTAAGGAGGTAACCCCAGAAAAAAGAAGACTGTATCAAACCAACAGTTGCTGGGTTCCAATTAAACTCAGCTGACATGGGAAGTATGGCAATGCTCATATTTACCTGCCAAATGAAATACATTCAAAGTTGCCAAGGCAGACTAAAATTAATTGGAAGAAAAATTAATAATAATAAAACATTCTTTCAATGCCTTGTTAGTATTCAAAGACATGTTTTATACCGACATAAAATCTGCAAGGCAATGACACAGATAGCACAGATAAGATAAACTAACGCATTTTATACATATCAAATTCAAAGAGAAAAAAGAAAAACAATCGACGTAGTTTAATGAAGAAGCTATAAGCTTACTCTGTCCATGTTGCAAAGCAAGAAAGACGAAAAGCACAAAACCACGATAACCCAACGTTTCGGGAACTGCTCCCACCACAGAACTGAGCTCTCCATATCCGTGTCCACATCCTCACTCCTTAAGACGACATCTTTTAGTGCCTCCTCAAACTTCACTGATTCTTCCGATATATTAGAGGACTCCGACTTCACATCCCGGACCGAGACTCGAAAGGAACAACTCCTTTCCCTGGAGTGAACCCGAACCCGAAGTTGAAGCTGGCACGGGCCCCTCGGCTGAAGTTCCGCCCTCGATACTTTATTTCGGGCAGATAAATCCGGCGGAGCTCGGAATGTCGGAGAGTAAAATAAAGTTCTCGCGCTCATGGCGTGAGAGAATGAAACTGTTCACGGATTCGCCCAGAGTGAAGATTTTTTTAAAGGTATCAAGTGGAATTTTTTAGAGAGAGAAATGGAGGGATATTTATTGGCACTGGTAATCGTTTCAACACGTGGCGGATGGATGGAGAGGATTGGATTGCGAAAAAAATAACAGAAAACGAATTCAGTTGGCGGCTTCTGATTATTTTATCAAGACTTTTATGGGCTTTTTTTGCTCAATTTAGGCCGCGACGCTAATTAGAAAGTATTTGGGCCAATGTCCGTTTGTTTTAACGAATTTTATGGGATGCTTACGGGCCGTTTGATCTGGGCTCGATGAACTAAGGGCAGATATATGCTTACAACGCAATTCAGTCTTGCTGCAATCTCGAGGACGACTAAAACAAAAATAAAAGACAAAGTGGATCAGTCGACTACAAAATTAACAAAATATATGATCACCTTAACCTTACACCGATTGTCGACAACACTTTTGAGATACTTTTCTTCTGTCCGTTCATCTAAAGTAGTAGCGATAATAATAATCTTTCAAAGTAATGCAGCCTCAAACTTATTTCTGGGTCAGCAATCAACAACACAACTCTCTAGTTAATATAAAGATAAATTCTAAAGTCTCTTTAACAAAGTCCCACTAATAATTTATAATATCGGATGAAGCCAAATAGTTTTGCTGGCGCATGCACATGTATTAATTTTCAGTTGTATGATCATAAATACTAAGACTTTCAGTGTGGACATGTACCTTAAAAGGTTGTATCATCAATTACACATGTACATGATGCCCCATGCTTTTTATGAGATATATCATTATGAAAATTGACAAGACTTGTCACTCACGGCATCTACTTAATTGCTTATTGCTACCATAGGCCAATTGGGCAGCATAATATAAGAAATTAACTAAATGCACGAGAGAAAAAGAAAAAGAAAAAGAAATGTTGATAATAATGATGCTAAAACCATGCGGTAATTGTTGCCTGGAATATATATAAATATATATATATAT
>JAXCLQ010036878.1:12035-23546 GCA_035584115.1 Cedrela odorata | reverse complement strand
TCATTTCATAAGAGGTTAAGCAAAGCTGGAATTTTCACAGTTGAAGACTTCCTACGACTTGTAGTTAGAGACTCACAGAGGTTGCGAAATGTAAGAGTGTAGGCTTGGTTGTCAAATAAGTGATCAAATCCACATATTCCTCTATGTAATTATTTTGCTAATCCATTTTGTAGATCCTTGGAAGCGGCATGTCCAATAAGATGTGGGATGTTCTCGTGGAGCATGCAAAGACTTGTGTGCTAGGTGGGAAACTTTATGTATATTACCCTGACGATGCAAGGAATGTTGGTGTTGTTTTTAACAATATCTATGAGTTCTGTGGCCTTATTGCTAATGGACAATATCACTCAGCTGATTCTCTTTCTGAAAATCAGAAGGTATATATTTTTGTGGTTCATGTCATTAGTGACCTTGCATCTGATATGTTTTTGGAACTTACTTTTGGTTTCGTTTTTATAGCGAATCTGCTATGGTCAACTAATTTTGCTTTTCTGACTCTCTAATGCAATAATTTAGCAAAATCTTAAATAAAGATTATGTGCTTTTCTATGTGATTGGTCACAAGCTTTGTCTTTTATATCAACAAATTGATCGGAAATAACCCATTATATGATGGTTACATTTATATATTGCACAGGTTGATTACAGTGAGTACTGAACTTTTGAACTTTAGAGCCTTCTCTTCTGTCAAAAGTTTAAACTTTGTACATTGTATATAAATAAATTTTTGTGTTCTATGAAAAGGATTAAAGCTTGAAAAATCTGTGAATGGCTTGGTTCTTGCAGGTCCACGTGGACACCTTAGTCAAGAAGGCATATGACAACTGGATGCATGTAATAGAGTATGATGGCAAGTCTCTGTTAGGCTTTACGCAGAGTAAGAGCGTTGGTACTCCTCAAACTGATTTTCCAACAGGTTCACAAAATTATCCAAATACATTTGACCAACAACAGCTCACTCTACCAACCCTGTCGGTTCCGGTTCCTCCGGAGCAGCCTTCGATGGATTCAGGTTTAACAGTTGGAGGTATTGTTTGAAAATAGAATAATGTTAAATATAGCACTAGCAATAGAGAAAGTGTTTTGTGCTAAAAAGAAAATTTTTTTGTGTGGTAGTTATTTTTTGGCCTGAGCTTGTGCCTGTTCACATGTTTGATTGCTGACTACATGAATATTCTTTTTTTGTCTAGGTTATAATGATAGCTTGCCTTCCAGATTCTCAATACCACCACAGAATGTAAATCTCAATGCTCCCATTCAATTTGATGGTACTTCATTCCCTCTACAGAACCAATTAGTCAATGTTTCGCAGGAAGCTCATCTTCCAAGAAGTGAAAATGCCTTGGCCCTTGGCCAATGGCACTCATCCTCATTGGGCTTCCAGACTGCTGGTACATCTAATCCTTCTACTTATAGGGGAGTTGAAGACTTTTTCTCAGAGGAGGAGATTCGTATGAGAAGTAATGAGATGCTTGAAAATGAAGACATGCAGCAGCATTTGCTTCGTATCTTCAACATGGGAGGCCAAGGACATCCCTCCTTCAATGTTACAGAAGATGCGTATGCTTACTCGTCTCCATTCATGGCCAACCCATCTCCAAACTACAGTTTTGATGATGATAGTCCTCGTTCATCTGGCAAAGCTGTTGTTGGGTGGCTGAAGCTGAAGGCAGCCCTCAGGTGGGGTATCTTTATCAGGAAGAAGGCTGCTGAGAGGCGGGCACAACTTGTGGAGTTAGATGACTCGTAGCTAATGTCTGTGTAGCAAAGTTGATCTGGTTTTGGTGTTAATAGGTTTACTCCTGCCCTGCTCGATAATAATCCAATTTGAGCAAGACAATGATCATGGAATTGAATTCTTGGTTGGCTCTTGCTCTCCGAGACCCTGCAGTTTTGTGGAGTATAATTTTGACATCTATTATCTCCCTGCCTGTGTAGTAAGCTTTTGCCTTATAGTAACAGCTGTTACAGTTGTTTGCAACCCACTGACATCATATCTGGAAATTGGGAAGACCAATACAGTCAACTTTTTCAACTGAAGATGTTTGTGGATGGTGCTTGATAGGGGGAAAGTCTTTCGAAAAGCAGGAAAGTTGGCAGCGGTCTTCTTTAATTTACTTTTGGAGGCAAACTGGATGGAAGTGGAGGTTCATTTCACCCCAAAATTTGGATAATATGTTGTATCCTATTTTCTTATTATAACGTGTTAGTTGAGATTCAACGCAATAAATGTTTGTGTTCTTAGTTCGTAACATGACAAATAATGGTTAATGGTAGTTATGATCTTGGGCGATCAACTATCATTGTTACATTATGAATAATTTGTATTTTGTTGACTGCCGAAAACCGTTCCTGTGAACTTGGTGCAGCAATGGCTAAGTTTCATTGCGACAGAGTTCTTATTTGTAAGGGAAATGTCCCAACATCTGAGTGAACTCACCAGACCAGACCTTAGCGTATAATAAAATGCCTTATTTTTATTTCAAAATCCCTTGTCAAGCAGCATGTTATTACTCTATTGGTGAAGCGATGAACTTACTTTTGCTTTCAATCATTATGAGCCCGAAGGAGGTGACTAATAATTCTTAATCCTAATGTACAAATGGGATTCATTGAAGTGACATTGCACGCATTTATTTCAATAACCGATATCCCTGAAACTGCTTAATAATACAGAGTTTAGGGATCGTGATAATGCGCTTGACATGGCAACCCCTATTTAGCTTTTGTTGGTTTAATTGGGATGACAACTGTCGTACAGTCCCCCAGGCTCTCTCAAGCAAGAACCAGTCATGACAGTCTGATCTCTTAATTGGCCTAATTAAGGGTAAGCACCTCTTCTCAATTCAAAGAAGTGCGGTGCAAATGATGGACCAAAAGAAAGAAAGATGCATGCCACACGCATGCAAAAGCTTAATCTGCTCTTGCTCCATTCCTTTAAAGAAGTTTGATTTGCATATTAAATACAAAGCATAAGGTACATATCAATCAAACCTTACAGACATAGCTTATGACAAGTAATAAAATCTCACCAAAAAGGATACATAAAGCAACAAATAATGATAATAAGCTCTCATTCTGTATCTGAAAGTTCTTCGTCTTCATCTTCATCCAGGATGTATACCAAGGCTCGCTTCCTTGAAGCAAAAACACAAGCTACACCTCTTGAAGCTGTTACCATAAATATCCATAAGAAAAATAGAACATTGGCACAACAATCATGTTTACTTGAATATATACCATGATTCTCTTTATTTGACTGATTGGGGCAACATTTGAGACTCTTGATTTTACAAGAAATGGAATTATATATCTTTATGATATTAATGATCCATTGAGAGCCAAGAAATGCGAGTGTAAGACTATAATTATTTATTTATTCTTTTGCCATCCGTTAACACACCATGTTCAGCATTGTGGTTCTTAGTTCAACTATAGCTCAAAAAGGTAATAAAAAGATGAAAAGAATAATAAAAATTTGAGATTTACACTTACCACTAACTGCCAAGGGAGCAACTACGGAGTGAGGTATAGCGCGAACCTTTTCGTTTTCCATTTGCAGGTGAACAACAGAGTCCTAATTGTACAAATTTCTGAATTAAGTATTTGTACGAAAAAAAAAAGAGGAAAATATACAAGCAGCAAGTAAATAACTTGGGGAAATTTCATAGTTCCAGAAACCAGTACAACTTGAAACAAGATGAGGATTTACAAAAGCAAAATGCATAAATAAAATATTCATCAAGAATGAAGCTCGCTTACTCTGCAAATTAATCAATCATACCACCATAGTGTATTTAGAAAAGAAAAACTAGGCACAAAAGAATAGTGATCCAATCATGAGGAAGAAGCTCAAGGGTTAAAAATGTAGAGGAAGAATTTCAAAGACATGCCAAACTACCAAGTTAGTACAGACGTTCAGTTATAAATAGTTTATGGTGTAAAACCCAAAAAACGAAAATAAACCCTATGATAAATTGCCCAATTCAAGACATAGAGACATGAACAGCGAACACAATATTTACCTTTAGTTGATTTAACTCCCAATGGTTTAGACAAGTTGATCTTGGGATAGATACGAATGGAAGGTTGCTAGCTTGCACAATCATCATACAAGCTTCTCCAGAATTTTCAGAGGTGCTTGAGTCATTTAATAGTAAAACGATTTGGCTTTCCTGTTTTAAGCATAACAGGTTAATGGCATCCCAAAAAATTGAAACTGAAAGACTGCACACTGCCACATAGTATGTCTAGGTCCTACCTTATACAGCGACAGGTCAACGCAATGATAACCTGCAGGAACAGATAACAAAACAGCCTCCAATGAAGTGTAGCCCCTCTTTTTACTGTTCGTGTCACGCATAAATCCTCTTGCTATGCCTATACAATTTGCAATGTCTGATAAAGGCTCATTGGGTATTTGGAAAGACACATAATCAATAAAATCATGGTCAGAAGTCTGGTCAGATTGGGAGACGCCCTACACCAAAAATAAAAACATATATATACAAAAAAATCATTAAAATGCCGAAGGATATCTAATCAAGAATATGAAATCAGAAAGGTTACAACCAGCGCTACTGATGATGGGATTGAAAACATAAAACATGTAACTTACACTTAGTCAATACTTAACAGCAATATGTATAAATAACCTGATGACTGTGCAAAATTAGAACTCAAGATAGAAGTTAGAAAAAGAACCCAGTTATGCTGAAGTACCTCGTAGTATGATACTGACATAGGAATGGTGATAGACATAGGTTTTGGTGAAGATGAAAGAGGGCAGAGTGGCAGAAAATCCTCACAAAGTATCTTTGTTGAAATCGCAGTAAAGGGCATCAGGAAAGCTTCCTTGAAACTGAAATTGTGCAGTCATTAATAAGACATATGACTTGTGATCTAAATACTTGTGATAAAAAAATAGGATTGTAGAATAAAGATTCCATCATATATATTGTGGTTCGAGCCTCATAAGTACATTGTTATATGTTCACCGCAATGACATCTATCTACTAGACCATAGCACTTTAAAATAGATGGGAACAAGGGAAAGAAGTAATACCTGGACTCCATAAGTTGAAATTCCTTCAGTAATGTCCTTTGCAGATGATTGCAATCTGTAAATCCTCCAAAATGAACTAATTCTCTAATTCTTTGCATTGTTTCCCTAAGGATCAATAACGATTTACAAATGTAAAAATATTTGCATGCATATGCACTTGCATCAACTAAAGCAAGCAGGTACACAATTGGACATGTTAATATATGTATGCATATGAAGCACAGAATTAGAAGCATGTAGGAATGTAAGGATTTTGCCAGGTTTGACATAAACTCAAGATTCTCTACATCAATTCCTACAATTCAAGTCAAGCCCCGCAAGACCCTAACCATGGTCACCTAATATATCAGGTGAAACAGAACTGCCAGTGACAAAAAGTAGAATGAGATAGTAGGATGCTTATAACAAATGGAAATACTCACACATCAACTTCGATATCATGATCAACATCTGAAGGCTCCAGCAACTGCCTCACAGGATCTTGATCATATAAAAACTTCAAGAATATAACAACAAGCTCACTGCCAAAAGCAGAAAAGAGTAATTACAAAAGAAAGGTCATTTAGCATATGGAACATGAAGAACATCAGACATACAAACCTATTGTATCTTGGAAGCTGATCACTTGGTTCTTGCATGAGTAACTTTATGCACTTTAAAAGCCAGTTGAAGAAATTTGAAAACTGAAAGAAAAGACAAATATTAGAGTTTCAAAACGAGAATCATACAAGGGGAGAAAATTCTCTTTCATTTTGGACAGTGTCATGCTTTTTCATAGAAGTTTACTAAAGCACATCCAACATGCAACATACTTTCGTCAGTCGAGTAAAACTAAAACAAGACTGCACTAGAATATGCTAAAATTACCTTCAATATTTCAAGCCAATCTCTTTCAATTATTCATTCACTAGATATATCTTAATGACTGGGATTATTCATTCATTGAATACGCATCCATCCAAAAATTCTAGAGTTCATATACGAACCTATATTTATAGTAACAAGACAGAATATGAATTAGGTACACATAATCATTCATGTTATTACTAGTCCAAAGATACGCCTGATTCCAGAACTGACTAAGTAGGTATATTGGATGCCAATGATCAAAATGGCAGGATTGCAAAATGAGCCTATAAAAGGAAACAAAGGATGCTAACAGTTGTTCATACATCAGAGAAAATTCTGTCAGAAGGAAATATGTATAGATATAACAATAGGTTTGAAAATCTATTATCAGTAAAAATATTCAATCCTCAACTTAGCATACCTGCTGCACCACAGATGAAAGCACCCTCATAAATCGCTCAACTTGAACTAGAAACATGCCAGAGTTTTCTGTTGCATTATTAATTAGTGTCTCGTCCAACCCGATACCATGAAAGCGCGCACGCCATCTTGAAAGTCCCCTTAGTTCTCCCATCCTAAATCCAATAATTTCTGCAGCAGGCTGGGAAATGGATATTTTATCTTTTAGTTTCCACTCAAGCCCTTGATATAAGGAACACAATAAAACAAAACCATATCAGCCACACACAACATCTCTAAAACAACTTGCAAGAATACACAGAGAAACGGACCAAGACTTCGATGAACAATAACGGGCATAGCTCCAAACACAATGTGCACACACACAAGCAACTACACTTGTGTTTCTCCTTGCATGTTTGAAGTATGTACATGTGTATGAATAAGAAAATATATTTATTTGTGGCTCATACTATAGAAGGTTGAAATGCAGTCATGCTCTAGTTTCAAGTACTTGGACAAATTGTGGATCTATTAATTATTCCATTCAATTCAATAGGACATTTCAGACTTATAAAACTACTTTTATTACTAGTTCTCAACATTATCACATTAATAGAAAAGGAAAATAATAGTGTACCTGAAGGTGATCAAGGACAATAAGCTGAAGTTCTTTCCCTGCACCACAAACTGCCTTTGACACACGCTTGACACCCTGTAATTTAATAAACTTAATGAATGAAATATACAGTCACAATATTTTCTGATTTCTTTCATGAGAAGAAAATCCATTCAAGGACGAGCGTACCGCTTCACCAACAGAGTTAACTAGAAATTGATGAATTGGCGGACTTGTACGAGCACCGCCTAAAAGGCTGAGAAACTCCTCCTGAGGAGAGGAGTCAAGACCTATATGAAAAGGGTGAATCCAGTCAAAGGAAAAAGGATATAAGAATATCACTAATAAACTGCAATTTAGGGTTGCAATCAGAAGTTACCATGGTCAATAATCAAAGTAGAGAGAGAATCAAACTTCTCATGGAAAGTGTGTGTGGCATCTGACCACTGCTTACACATAACTGTTAGTGATGCCCGGATAACCTCAGTTAAATCCTCTATGTTAGAAGCTTGCAGGGCCACCTGATGGAGCTCATCTTTCCTGCAATGTGAGATAAAATGCATTACAGATCATGTTCATTTTAAGTTTTAAGTAACTTTAGCCTAAAAACTTTTAATCTGAAGCAGCAATTCATAAGAAAGCAAGATAAAACTTTGATGAGGAAATATTTCAAACAAATAAATTTTAGCAAAACACAATTAAATATCCACAATTAGACATCCTAGTTTCCCAGAAAAGTTACCTCTTTGAAAATATAGATGTATCAAGCACTAAGCAATGCAAGCCATATGTGTCATGTTTGTCCACCTGTCTATGTTTCAACTCATCCTCTTGACTGAGTTGTCCTGAGCAAATGACAGTCAAACGACAAAGGTCTTTTGACAAAGCAACCTAATGACAACAATCAAATAACAACATGAGCTAGCATCAGGAGGAGTCGGATGGCCTGTAAGACTGAAAAATATATATAAAGGTGTTTCTTTTAGAAGAAACACACAAAAAGGAGAAAACAAGAAGAGCTGCACTTTCAACAGAAAATATTCTTTAGTCCAACAGCTGAACCTTTGAAACAAGAAAACCAAGAGAAACTCTTTGCCAGTGTATTCTCATTAAAGATTCTTTTGAAATGTAACTTAGCTATGCTAGTACTGTGATGGTATTAAGTTACAGTCTCTTTCATCCTCATACTGACTACAAGCATTCAATAGAACTGTCTAAAATCTTTAAAACAATTTCATCCACTATTAAATGAAGTTACTTGAATTATGCAATATAAATAACTAACAATTGCAATTACCATCAACACCATTCTGTAACATATATAATGTAAGTTTTGAAAGGCTATCCACATGAATGATGAACATACCTTACAAATGGAAGCATTTAGAACGTGGCCAGTAGCTTGCTCATCCATGTAGGGAGTAGAAACATGAAACTTGTGTATATTCTGGCACATTATTTTAGAGATGTGACAAAATTCAAATAGAAAAACAGAGGTAAGTAGGTGAAAATGCAAACATAAAAACTGAAAAAAAGAAACTAAAATAAAAATAAATATTTACTACGGGAGGAAAATAAAAACAAGAAAATGAATTCATCAACATATATTAGATCACGTCTTTGTCAGGTTATAACTTACTATTTTCCCTATTGGAAATATTCCAAAAATATGAAAGGATATGTTTCCGTCTTTGTCTCCACTACACAGAATATTAAAATGTTGATGTGAGGAATTTGACAGCTCACGAAATGAATCTTCGCTATCATCCATGAAGCCAGCATCTCCAGACACCAGCCCGGGCATTCGGGGAATTCTTGGAGCAGGAGGGAAGAAACGAGAAGTACGGTCTTCATATGTTGAGATGTTACCAAATTCATTCTGACAACAGAATTTAGAATGGAATAGAAATGGGAATAAATATGTTTCTAGAATGGTTACTCATATAGATGATATAAACTAGTTTCACCATAATAAGATTATCTATAAAAGCTTAATCAAAATCCTTAGCAAAAGCCTTAAAAAGGAAATGTAGTTTGTTTATGGAAAACCAAGCCAATTCATCCATCAAACTCAAAAAACAGGAGGCCAGTAGATAGATAAAAACAGACCTTAGCGAGTTGTCCATCCTCCTCCCAGTTAAGGCACACAACAGCAACAGTATGAGACTTTAAGCTTCTTAACAATTTTCCATTCTGCTCAACATAAAAAAGAGCACAGAGATTTAAAAAGCATGGTAGAGAAGAAGATCAAACAACTATAGATTTTACTTTCACATGTAGAAATAAACACATTGCAATAACCAATCACTGCAACATATACAAGTTAGCTGCAGTGCACATCAGACTATGCCTCGAGCAATAATGCTATTATTTGATTCAAAAGAACAAGTACCGGCTATATTAAAAACAAAACAAATTGTCAAATATTCAGGCTAGCTTAGTCATCTGTAATCTGTGCTCATGCTACTCACTTCGACATCATGCATCGAGATGGTTCCATCTTCCAGCCCAACAGCTATTGCTTTCCCATCAGTACGCCAACACAACGAAGTAACCGGCTTTCCTAAAATTATATTAAAGATATTCACATTTGAAAATTCAAATTGCTGAATATAATAAATATTAATATCAAACAATATAAGTGGAACGTGTATGAAAATACCAATAGTAATTTACCAGGCGAAATGGTCCATAATCTTTGCCAATTGAATCGGTGTAACAAAATCTTTGAGTCTTCAGTAACCATGGCTAACAAATCTTTCTCCGGATTCCAATCCGCTAGTTTGATCTATCAATTAAAATAAATAAAGACATGGATAACAGAATGTAAACAGAATTGTTTTGCAAAAGCATATAGAAATTTTAAAAAAATTACCTGAGAGGCGACAGGTTTGTCGAATTGAAGCTGAAAAGGAAGCACACGTAGCGCCTCGTCGGTTTCCATGGCTGAAAATTAACAAATAAAAACAGAAATTCTTTTCAAACGCAGTAAAAGGCACTTAGGACTGGAAACTCTGGTATAATGGCAACTACGATTATGGCAACGACACCGTTCTGGGGAGTAACTGAGCAAGAAGATGGAGAATACTAAAGAGTAAGAGGTTAGCAGAGCAGGAGAAGTGGCTACTTAAAATCAGGGCAGAGGGCGGGCTTTTTTGGGGTTTTAATATCAGACTGGGTTAGTGAACCGCAATCAACGAACCAGAAGAAATAAAACAAAATACAGAAAATCCAACGGTTCAAAAATAACGAAAAATAATAAACCGCCGTTGCCGGGGATCGAACCCGGGTCACCCGCGTGACAGGCGGGAATACTCACCACTATACTACAACGACTTGTTTGCTAGCGTTTCTCTTATGATTTTATTTGGACTAAAATATCCCTTTGCGAACAATTTTGCAAGCGAAGAATTTGTTAATAACCCCATTCATGTATATGAAGAAACAAAGGTTGGTATGGTAATTTTGATATAAATTCGTGTGTTCTCTATGACATCTTCAGCGAAGAGAAGTTTCGTACATGGAAAGTGAGATTTTACAAACTGCAAAGGTGGCAGAGAAGATGATTATTTCAGTGGATCCTGGGGAAGCATTTAGAGTTAAGCAGAAAGCATGTAATTTGTTTGAATTATATATCCTGGAGCATCTCCAAATGCTGTGGTTCTCCCTTCAAGTTATTTCTTATTTATTTCTGAGTTGTAACGCCATTGTCTTTCTTAATGAAAAATCTCTACTCAAACTTTTCAATGGCTACATATAATGTTCTCTTTTCATGGATCGTATCAGCGCATTACCTGATCCAATCATCCAATACATCCTCTGGTTTTTAACCGTATAAAAGATCATAAGAACCTCAGTTTTGTCAAAACGATGGCGTGCCGTTTGGTCTGCAGTTCCTACTCTCAACTTCTGCGGCCACCGTTACATGTACACTCATAAATTCGTCTCTTTTGTCTACAAAACCCTAAGGCATTACACTGGTTCTAAAGTTGAAAAATTTCTCGGTACTTTCATATATATATATATATATATATAAGTGTTTAAGGTTACAGATTGACAAGTGGGTTCGTTTGGTCACAAGACGCCATGTGGAGGAACTCAGTCTAGATCTTATTAATGATATGCTGCAATGTTAGATTGCAGTCAGTCATGGTGAACCTTACGTTTTGCCTCAATGTATATATTTCTGTTCATCATCAAGGATACTGAATACAATATACTGTGGTTTTCAGCCAATTGGGCCTATTTCTTGGACTAAACTCAAGGTTTTGTCCATTGACTACTCGAAGTTGAGTGACGAGATCATGGCAGAAATTATATCTGGTAGTGCCATGCTTGAATTCTTTAAATTGTGGAGCTGCCATGGTATTAACCGGCTTAATATTGTTACTTCTTCAAATTTGAAGAATTAGTAATATATAGTTTAATCTGGGAAGGGACCTCGATTGAGATTTCGACTCCTAATATTCACTCTATTAGTTTACATGGATGCATCTTCATAACATAATACAAGCTGATTGATATGTCATCTTCAAATTTGAGTAGTTTACATATGATTATTGAATTAACCCATGAAATA
>JAXCLQ010036868.1:0-23564 GCA_035584115.1 Cedrela odorata | reverse complement strand
TCATTAAAATTTATAAATTTAAATAAATTTTGTAAACTATTAACAATTTTTAAATTTAGAAATTATTATCTCAATATATTGAATGTACAACCAACTAATTTAGAAGATGCATGCTTGACATATGTTTTGAAATATTATCAGTAAAAATATCTTCAATCATATAAAATTAAATTAATTAATAGCATTATAAATAAATTTATATTTAAAATCAAGTACGTTGGACACGCTAATCATACCCAGTGTAGTAATGGCATTCTCAACTGCCTCGAATAAATCTCGATTACTGTCCAGTAGAAAGCGCTTGTTCAAAATATCGTCTATGCGGTCAATTTCAGTGGGATATAACAAGGTAGAATTCAACAAGGCAACTCGCCAAAAATCTTTGATTTCTCTGAGAAGATATCCTGGATAGGTAAAGAATATGAATCAGCACCCACATGATGATTATGCAAAAATCCAGACAAGGGCTTCATCAACAAAGACTAGCTTAAATTGCGTACGATTGGCTTGTTTCAAGGCATAACAATTTACAAAACACTGGAAAAGAAAACCTTATGTAATGGATGAAATCAACAAGAAACATGCTATCTTGCTTATTCTGCTGCCCTGTATTTTAAAACCAAATTCCATATGCACTTGTACATATGCATATTTACAATCTTGAGTAACACATAATTGATTCTAACATTCCAATTTAGTCTTCCTTGAGCGTTCTTATGTTGACACCATACACTTAAAAGTGGGACCCCAATTGCACGTTAAAATCCAAAAATGTATAGAAGAAGATGATAAATTAGACATACAAACTAAGAATGATTTATATCTTGCATGATTTTCATGGTATTTTCAAATAAAAACTCAATTTATAAGATGAATTTGATGTATTTACTTTACATCAATGGATACTTAATAAAAAAAAAAAAATAGTAGTAAATTTGAAGAACACAAGTCCTTCACAAATTTTCACCTTTGATGCACAATAAAAGAGAGGGATTTTGTAAAAATATGAAAGACTTTGATTTTTATAGTTAGAGCTGATTTGCAAATATTTTATTTGCATGGAAATCCTTACAAAATCTGATTTTATAAAGATTACTTTATACTTTACAATTTAATCATTGGACAATCATTTATTGTCATAAAAGAATACAAACTACACTATTTTATATTTTAACCCCTAGGCTTTTATTTTAAATCTTTTAACTTTTAAATGATTAATATTTAGTCCTTATTAAATATTATTAAGTACCTTTTCAATTAAAATAATTAATCTAATTAATTATTTTAAGACTATTTTAACTCTTAAATACTTTATTTAATTTTATGTAACTTTTATATAAAATAATCAAAACCCTTATTATTTTAAGAAGGTGCTAGCCTCCTTTTAAATAATATGCACCCTCTCACATTAAGTATTGGTGTGACCTTGTGGAACCCCTATGAATTATTCGTGTCCCCATTTTGGATTTTATTCAAAATTAATTCTAGAAATACTAACTATGGCAGATATTTAAAAATATGTCATATCTCATAAAACGCAGCGAGTTTAATAACTTCATCAAATTTTATTTTAATGTAAACTGTCATATTTGCTATGTAAGTAATATCACTCCGCCGTCTTTATCCTTATCAAGTATGGATTTATGAATGTCAAAATCTCAAACTCAATTTCTATGTAAACTACCGATCTTTATGTCTAGAACTCGTCATCGCGAACTCTTTCACAAGACTAATAATCACTATGGTTAGAGATTTATTTTTCCGACATTCATTGACACCCACCTTAAAAACTCGGATACGGATTGAGTTAGCAGAAACTCTGATCTTAAATTTTCGAGTCAACAAATCTCATCTTGACCATCGTTCGTTTTTTCTTATGAACAACGCATGACCAAACCAGCTTATTGTGTATGGTATGACTAACCTCGCACGTATACACTAAATGAACCATAAGTCTCTATATCGGATTCTACCATGATGTCTTAGGTCGAAAGATTACATCCTACACTGATGAACAGTTCTCTAACCGTGAATACACAGTAATGACCTAGTAACATGACTATTATTGTCATTCAAACTTATATTAACTTTTTGATATTCTTTCAAAAGCATTCAATATACTAACCATATAATATTATTGCCCAAATAATATTGTTTTTGTAGGAAACGGTTTTGATAAGAAAATTTATTTTAAATGTCTTATCTGGACTTATCACATTCATAAATTATTGACAGTATATAAATAGTTAAAACAACATACAAATGTGAATCAAAAATAATTTTTTTATTTATTAAAAATAATAAATGTCTCATTGCAAATTAAATGTTGAGAAACCTACAACACGATTGGTTTTTAGGGCATATACACTAACAAACTCACTACTCATGGATCATGATGCATTGATATGTCAACTTCAAAACAAGTTTGTAAGATTTAAGAAATAAGGAAAAAGTTACAAATTTATCAGAAGAAGGTTTTTTCCACAACAAATATCGCAGACAATAAGTAAAAGCAAAAGCTTCAGTATGCAGACAAAGTAGGTAATATTAGATGCAATAGTAAAAACTTCAAACCTGTCAACACAAGCAATTGCTAAGGCAAAGGAACATCAACCAATTCTTTAACCCATTCATCTTCATCAAGTTTAAAGTCCTCAGTAGATACAAGAGATGGGATCAAGGATAAGACTTTCTCCAATGACCTATGTATATTTATTACCTAGAAAGAAGAGAAAAATGTAATATATAACAGAGCTAGAAAAATGTAATATATAACAGAGTGGCAAATTAATAAGTCTCAAAACAAATCACTATGGACACTAAATGTGACAAACATGCAAAGTTAATAAATAACTGGTATTTTTAGACTAAATTGTTTCAGCATCACAAGCTTTTCGCATAAGAGAGTCTTTGAAAATGTAGTTTAAAATTCGTATCTGTAGTGAAAGACTTAAGAGTTAGTTAAATGTCTTACTTATGTGCATCAAATGTTCCAACTACTGATTCTTCCTTCTTATTTTGTTCATCTCTTCCATCAAACTACACCTCAAACTTAGGTGTGTTTGTGCTAGAATCTTGATCTACTACTTCTTTCTTGGAAGTATCATCTTTCTTCAACATTTCCTCTTCATCAAACACCACATCCCTGCTTATAATGCACCTATTTTCTTCCCATCACATCACCACAATTTGTATCCTTTGACTAAATCTGAATATCCCATGAAGACACCTTTGATGGTTTTTAAATCAAGTTTTCCCTATCTTGTGTGCATAAATTGTGCATCTAAAAACCTTTAAATGATTCAGTTTTAAAGGATGACATATCAAAATAATTTCTAGTGTTTTGAAGTTAAATGATGTAATAGGACTTCTATTTATCAAGTACATAGCAGTGATCACTGCCTCAGCCTATAACAACTTGAACAAACCTACACTAATCAACATGCATCTAACTTTTTCCATGAGAGTTATATACAATCTCTCATCAATTTTACTCCGTTGCAGGTGAACTTGTCTGTCTTATGTCTTAGAATTCCATGTTCTTTGCATAAATCATCAAAGATTTTCTTGCAAAATTCCATGCCATTACTTGTTCTTAGCACCCTTACCTTCTTATTTGTCTTATTCTGAACCATTTTAATCCAGTCTTTGAATTCGCCAAACACTTGATATAACGCCTGCAATTTTAAAAATTTGTAACTGTAGCATCTGTAATATTTAATAAATTTAATCGAATAATTTGATGTTATTTGTTTAATTAAAATTTTATGTAACTTAAATTTTTTAAGTGAATGATTGAATTTTAAGCTCAAAATAGTATTATTTGTTTAGGCCCAAATTTAATTTCATAAAATTAGGTTTTAATTAGATTTTTTATTAAGGACATGGTGCTTGAATTAATTTTATTTTTCAATTTGGACTAAAATAAAAGTTTTTCAAAATTTTAAGCTATTTTTAAAATTTTAAAAAGAATAAGGATCTCCAAGAAATTTTACTTATCAAAACAAATAAAATTGGTAATTTCTTTTCCTTTTTCAATATACCTTCGTCTTCTTTTTTGAAAACATATGCTTGGTCTCTCTCTCTCTCTCAATTTTAAGCCAAACGGTTTCAGATTTGACTGGTTTTCTTACAAATTTTAGTTACAAGTAAATTTTATAACCTGTTAAAAGCTTGACTTTTAGATTTTTGGCATGAATTTTATTTGAGTTACTGTTCATCCGAGAAAATGGAGTATAAAATATAGTATTTTGTTGATTTGGCATTGATTTAAGTGTTTGTTAGAAAGAATTTAGGCATTTTGATCTCAGTGCTATAGTAACCTTGAATATGCTACAATAAACTCAAAATTATTACAGTAACTTTGATTTGAACAGTAACTATTTGCGACAATAACTTCGATTTGAACAGTAAATGTTTGCTTAGACAGAAATGTGAAAATTTGGTGTAGACGAAAATGTGAATTAGAATAAGTTGGTCTTGAGATTTCATAGATAGAAATAGAGTAAATGACCTTAGTTAGTTAAACTTGGTGATATATTTAAAACTAAGGAATTTTAGCCACAAACTCCATAAGTATTGTATTTAAAACTTCTAAGTTGATTAATTGAATAGTAGAATATATAATTTGTATATTGTGGTATGAGACTACGAGAATTCGAAAAAATGACTAAGTTAAGCTGAAGGATCGTTAGTGGGAGTGGTTACCCTTCCCTTATAGTAAGTAAATCGCACATGTATTTTTACTACTTTTGAAATAATATGATATCTGAGCATATGTTTGAAAATAATATGAAAATTGTTGATTTTAAATATTTTATATTCTGATATCAAATTCATGAAATGATTGTTGAAAATGATGTCAACGTGTGAATGTTTATGAATGAAAATGATTTTATAGCTCTAGTCGTTAGTTAATATTTATTCTGATTTGGCCGGGTCTCGTATCAAAAGCAGGACTTGCGAGCTATTCAAAATTCTGTTTAACGTACTATACACATTTCTATTATGTTCGAAATGAAAAAAATGTCCACTTTAAGTGGAATATGTGATCACATTCTAGATTCGGGTCACCGTAAGTGTAGGTGACACTAACTGACTGAGCCATTCTGAAAATGTCTGTACTGTGAATTGGTTTCTGTGTAATTAAAAAGTTTGAAAATGTATTGATCTGTTCTAATATTTATATTATGTACTGCATTGACATGTGCAAACTTTCATGATTTACTTACTGAGATTTATCTCACTATTTATTTTAAAATTTTTATTTTTTAGAAAATAATACGTAGAAGTAACAAATGACGCATGCAAGGTTAGTTAGACGTAGATAAAAATTTTGGTTATATGTATAATTAATAAAGTAATTACAAGATTGAGAACTAGTTATATTGATAATTATTTATATGTGTAAGGAATTTAGAAATTATAGACATTTAATAATCATGTAATACTGATGTAGTATTTTGCTTGAATTTTAGAATATTAAGACTAAGTTCTTATGTATGAAAATTATGTACGGAGGTTGTGACAAACGATGTAACATTGAGTGGACATATAGATTATTGATGCAAATACGTTATGGGCAAATGATGTAGCATTGTTTAATCATGATTGATTAAGTAAATATAGGAATGGGGTGTGACATTTAGTAGTATCAGAGCTAAGGTTTATGGTTCTGTAGACTCTAAGTGATAAGCTAATGATTTGAGGTTCATAGATATTAGGAATGACTGAAAATTTGAGTATATAGACATTTGGATTAATAAAGAAGTAAGGTTTAAAATTCAGAGAATCAATGAGAAAATATCATTATGGTAATAAGGGACAAAGAGGAAAGTATTAATACATGTAAAGAAAGTATCGATACATGTGAAAAAGTATCGATGCATATAAAAAAAGTATCGATATAGGTAAAGAAAGTATCGATACATGTGAAAAAAGTATCGAACCTGTGAAGAAATGATCGATACTTTATATGTCAGAAAGTTCAAAATTTATTTACGAACTCGCTCAGATTTATACCTTAAAAGAAATGATCGATACACGAAGGTGAATGTATCGATACTTAGTGTCAAAAGAATTTTCATAACCAAATTTTAATAAACGGGTCAATACCAGGGTTTAAAAATGTTGATACATTGCAAATCAGAGTTCAGGTTAGGATTATGTAGACTTTAGGTTAGTTAAATAAATAAATAAAAATGCTAAGCAATTTTATTTTTTAATTAGTGCAATTTTAACTTCGATATATTTGTGATAATTTCATGGAATTTATTTTAGTTAGTTTTGGTTTATGGATATGGTAAGGACAAAAATATGATCGATGAATTAGTATGAATAGAAGTGAAAATGGTACGATTGGTGGAGCTCTCATAAAGGACTTGATAAATTTGTACATTACTAGGAAGAGAGCAAAACTAGCAATAACTATTTTCCGTTATTCCCATATCAATCTAGGTCCAAGGGCCACCAAAGAAGTGAAAAAGAAAGCCCTCATAAGAATACAAGTGCATGAAAATGGTGTGATTTGTAATAAATTAGTAGTGAGACGTTTATATTGAAAGATGAGATATTACAACACCTATAACACAAATAGATGTTTGGTGAAGATATTAAGGGAAACTTTTCTCGGGGAGATTAATTCAAGTGAAAAAAAAGCAACGAAGGATTGAGAAGATTGGATCCTTAACCAAATCACATGAGTGAACTCTTTAAACCCAATATTGTTAAAGTTAAAAATAGCAAAATGGTAAAAGTTAGAGTTAGAAATTTGGAATTTGGGACCCAAGATTATTAAAGTAATGAAAATATAGCTTTATTGTGTATAAGTGTAATTTAATTGCTATTTTATTTAAATTGGTGTTAATATTTGTATCAAATTGGAAAAGTTTATCAAGTAGAATATACATTTTAGAGGATAAAACGCCGTTATAGAGATAAAACAGGCGTTTTATCAATTTTACTTATAATTCCATTGGGCAATATGTTTGTTGAAATAGTTATTTTCCATTATATGATAATTAAAAGGATTAGTATGGTGTGATTGTAAAGGGAAAAAAATTTAAATTCTTTTTGCGAGTATTGGGGGAATTCACATCCCAGGATTTATTACGAAGAGTCGGAGGCTTGCTTCGGGTATAGGAAGTAAAGGCATACAATTAAAGAATGTCCAACTAGAAGAGTGGGTAGTAAAGATAGTAAGAAAGAAAGTCAGAATAAAAGGCAAAAGGTATAGGGATAAGTTTATACTCTAACCAAGCAAGATGCATAGGCGTCCCATGAAGTGGCAACAAATATAACAATTCTTTTTAACCAAAAGGTTAAAATATTTGATTATGGGGCAACACATTCATTTGTGGTTTGTACTTTTATTTATTCTTATAATAAAATATGTTATGTGTATTGCTACTCCTATTGGTAAGATATAGTTATAAATTATATTTACAAAAATTGAAAGATTAGTTTTGAAAATATGAATATTATAATTGATATGTTACTATTGAAGATGCTCGATTTTGATCTTATCTTAGAAATGGATGGGTTAGGTGCCTATCATGCGGTAGTAAATTGTTTTACTAAGGTAGTAGTGGTTAACATTCTGAGCCAATCAGAATTTAATTTCAGTGGGAAACAATTTGTGATAGGTCAAGGGTTGCTCAATGTGATTAAGGGCACGAAATTACTAAGAAAAATTATGTAAAGGTTTCTTAACTTATGTGATTACGAAAGAGTGAATCAAGCCACAATAAATGATAAACATCCTATCGTAAATGGGATGGTAACAAATGATGAGACTACAGAAGAAGTTTATTGAGAATATTGCTTAGAATAATGGTGCTTTAAGAAATTGTTATTGGATTTATTCTTTTGGGATAGTATGTGTAAACCTTGTTTTTGTAACTATAGGACTAAATTAAAAACTTTCTAAAGTTTTAGGTAATTTTAAAATTTTTAAAAATAATGGGGGCCTCAATGATATTTATCAAATGCAACATTTTCTCCTTCCTTCCTCCACTAAATGCTCTCTTTTCCATTTCTCCTTCATCTTTTAATTAAATTACCTAAAATCTAACTGAAATTCTTGTCAATTTTTATTGTCTAATGACTACCCAACTTCTCCTCTACTTATTGATGCCACAATTAAACAAAAAACATAAATATAAACAAAGAAGAAAACTAAGGTTTTAAGACAAAATGGGGGTTTTCATTTTAAATGAATAATTCAAATTTCTAAGAACTTCAACAGGTTCTAGGTAAGTCCATTAACCTATTTTAAGTTTAATTTTATAATTTTGAATAAATTAAAGATTTAGGGTTACTGTTCACCCGTGGATATATGTCGAATTTACATAGAAAATCTAGCTTTAGATAATTAATTAGTATAATTGGAAGTATATAGACATTGTATATGTATTGAATAACTATTTAGAATAGGTATATTTCGTTTAAAACGAAAATGCGAAATATGAAATGTTTATACTTCGTTTAAGAAGAAAATATATAATTATGTGAAATTGTGTTGTAAGAGGATATTTGAGTTCGTAAGGGTATTTTATTATCAATTTATGTGTTGGATATTGGCTAAAAGTAGATTTTAAGCATTTGAGCAAATGTTGGAAATTGGTTTAGTAATCCGAAATTAATAATGATATTGGCCATAAGATTTCAATTATTAGAAATTGGATAAATGGCCTATTAGATTAATCACGTTTTTCTATGAACATTTTTTTATGCATATACATACTATTATTTGGGGACGTAGAATTTACTTAAAATATGTATGTGTGAAACTAGGTTCTGAAAACTCAAGTGAAGTATCAAGTAGGAGCAAGGAGATATAGAGGGAGTGGATACCCTCCCTTTTGTTGTGAATAAATTTATGCATACATAATTATGTAAATAGAATTGCTTATGATATCTATAAGAACGCATGTGTGTTAAATTGTGAAATGAAATTGTTACTGTTGTTTATATGATATTGGGAAATGATTTGTATACTATGGTCTGCCATTAAATTATGTTTTAATATACATGCATAAAATGGCCGAGGAGGCCAAAACTTAGAATTTTATTTATGAACATTGTTTGAATATGTTAAGGACAAGAAGGTAAGGCTTTGATTCACATAGGTATTCTATTTATTTGGAAATAAATGTTTTATTGCATGCATGTTTTGATGATGAGGTCGGTAAGGCCAAATATGTTGATATGGCCAGTAGGCTAGTTGTATGGCTTTGCGCCTACGTATTTACTGTATATACAGGGAGATAGCTTATAGGCGGACCTATAAAAGGCCGTATAGGTGAGTAGGCTACAGTGGGACTGTATAAAGGAAGATAAGCCATGGTAAACCCACTGTGCGCTAATATGGAGACCCTATGAAAAGTTTTAGCGATTTTATAGGAATCTCATAGATTTGATGGATAACGAGGACAATCACTTTATCATCAAGTGACTACTCGGACAAACATCAATGAGACGGGTTTGTTTTATAACTACTGTTTTATATGAAATAAATGATTTTACAATGCATAAGAAATAGTTTTCAGTTTATAAAGAATACATTGCATATGGAATTTATGTATAACAGACTCACTGATAGATTTTGACGTTATCTAGGCCAAGGTAATGATTAGGAAAATATGGCCAGCCCATTTTGAATGTTTTAATTAAGTGTATACCAATATTTTGTTTTACAAATAGTTATCGTTCATGAACATGTATATATGTATTTAAGCATATTAATAAAAGAAATTTCAATATCATGATTTAGAAATGTGTATGTATGTATGTATATCTATATATGTATGCATTTACTTACTGAGTATAGTTGTATACTCATTCCTCACAATTACAGCTTTCATATTATGAACGTTAGCTCTCGCAAGGCTTGTGGTAGCGATAGAGAGCATACAGTGCTCTGAGTAGTTTTTCTTTCTTGACTCACCTGTAAGTCTAAGGTCCACTAGATATATAAGTTAATGGATATGTATCTTCTTGGGAATATGTAGTTATTTTGGATTTGTTTTATTTTGGATTATAAGGAGGATTTTAAACTAAATGATTACGAAAGAACTTATTATTTTTGTTCAACCTATTTGAAATGTTTTTGAATTGATATTTACCTTAATTATATATATTGTGGTTGAATTGATCATGGAGATCAATTCTTTGGTATTGCTCTCATGGATGGGAAGTATGTTTATAAATTGTTTTAAGGTGTTGAGTAAATGATTTGATAGCCTTGCAGGCTCTTGTGGGACATTCTGGATATAGAAGGTGTATCATGAGGGTCTGTGGTGATTATCACAGGAGGACCCTAGGGTCGGGGCATGACAATTTTGGTGGTATCAGAGCACTTTATTTTGAAATGTGCTTCTAAATGTTTTGAAAACAATTTGTTATTGTTTTAAAAATGGGTTGAACATAGTTTTGAAAATAAATTCTTTTGAAATTATCCATAGCCGGAAATGGATATGCCAACTAATGTGCCACCGCAGATGTAGACAGTATTTATGGCATATTGGAATGCTCAGAACCAAACTCCAGTTTAGCCTAAGCAAATTTTATTGGGACAACCACCCAATGAACCAATGATGGCACCACCAATGCCAGCTATTGGCACTACTTATGTAGTCCCTGCATAATCTTCTAGATCGATGTACAAGTTTTCTAAGTTGATTAAGGAAGCTAGACAATTAAGGTGTGAATCCTTCTCAGAAACTTCTTATGTGATTGTGGCAAGTAGAGGGCTAAGATTGGTACAGTAGAATTTGCAAGATATGGGCATTGCAGATAAGGATAAGTTAAGAGTGGTTGTACGGTTGTTACAGGATAGTGCTGCTACTTAGTGGCAGAACATGTTAGCTAGATTTTGGATACAATTTTCATGGGCTGATTTTCTAAGGGAGTTTCAGAATCAATATTTTACTTACTATTACAATAACCAGAAAAGATAGAAATTTATGAACATGAGGCATGGGCAAGATTGTGATAGAATATGAGACTCAGCTAAGAGAGTTGGCAGAATTTATACCTGAGTTTGCTAATGAGGAGACACTTGGTGCCAAGTTTGAGGTAGAACTGAACTTGAACGTCAGAGAGTTAATGCCAATAACCGGTACATAAAGTTACCGAGATGGTATAGTTGGCACTACGGGCAGAGAAGCTGATAGAGGAAAAAAGGACAAGAGTTGGTTTTCAAAAGAGAAAGGATCTAAATGTTTCTATAGGCCAGTCGTTAAAGAAGAGCCGCAGCAATGATTCATCTAGTATTACTTCTGTGCCTAGCCCTGCTAGTAATCCACCGTTTTCTCCACGTGGATTCCCTGGATTCAGATTTAAACCGGGATCAGTTGTTTCGAGGTCTGCCTTGGATTTTCAGCAGACACATGGAGCTAGTAGATGCCCTCTCTGTAAGAAGCATTATAGTGGTCCTTGTACTTCTCCATTGATATGTTTCCAGTATGGACAGACCATTCATATTAAGAGGAATTGTCTAAGTTTGGGGAGACTTGAGTTAACTAGATCTTTTGTTCAGGGTCAACCTTCTGCATTTCCTCAACAACAACCTCTAACTTAGACTTCTGTTCCACCTAACAAGAGATCCAGGTCTGGTAGTACTTCGTCAGCTTAGGGTGCACAAAAGAGTTAGCCTAGGGTTCAGACCAGAGTGTTTACACTGAACCAAGAATAGGCTCAAGTTAATCCAGATGTGATCACAGGTATGATGTTGATCTTTGGTCATCTTGCATACATTCTTATTGACCATAGATCTAATAAATCTTTCATAAACACATCATTTACACAGCATGCTGATCGAGAGTTGAGTCCTTTAGACCAATAATTAGTAGTGTATACACCATTAGGACAGAGATTGCTTAGAAAGACTGTGTTTAGACAGTGTAGAGTGACAATGGTATAGACTACCTTAGAGGCAAATCTCATTCCACTAAAGATTTAGTATTTTAATACCATTCTTGGAATGGATTGGTTATCACAGCATCAAGCTTCAATAGATTATTTTACCAAGCAAGTGACTTTCCAAAAGCCTGATGAACCTGAGGTGGTTTGGAGCGGTGAGCGCAATATGCTCTCATCTTGTGTAATTTTGGCTTTAGAAGCAAAGCGGTTATTGCAGAAAGGTTGTGAGGCATTTCTGGCACATGTAGTGGATATGACAGTTCAAAAGAAATAATTAGAACATACCCCTGTTGTGAATGAGTTTCCCGATGTATTTTTCGATAAGTTACCTAAAATACCTCCGGAATAAGAGTTTAACTTTGTTGTACATCTTATACCTGAAGCTAACCCAATTTCTATGCCTCCATATCGTATGGCGCCAGTGGAGCTCAAGGTTTAGTTGCAAGAGTTGACTGATAAGGGTTTCATTAAACCTAGTTTTTCACCTTGTAAAGCACCTGTTTTGTTTATAAAAAAGAAAAACGGTACTTTGAGGTTGTGCATTGATTACCGTCAGCTGAATAAGGTGACTATCAAAAGTAAATACTCGTTGCCCCATATTGATGATCTTTTTGATCAGTTGCAAGGAGCAACTATATTCTCCAAGATCGACTTAAGATCTGGGTATTATCAGCTGAGAATTCATGAGAATGATTTATATAAAACTGCCTTCAGAACAAGATACGGGTATTATGAGTTTCTAGTAATGCCATTTGGGTTGACTAATGCTTCAGCAACATTTATAAATCTCATGAACCATGTTTTCCATCCTTATTTGGATAAATATGTAATTTTCTTTATTGATGATATTCTAGTGTAATCTAAAAATAAAAGAGAGCATGCTCAATACCTTAGAATTGTGTTACAAATTTTGAGAGATAGAAGGTTGTATACGAAATTCTCTAAGTGCGAATTTTAGCTTAAAGAATTGGTATTTTTAGGACACGTAGTGTCAGGTGCTAGAATATTTAGAAATCCTCGAAAGGCTGAAGCCATAGTGCAATGGGAACGACCTAAGAATGTCACAGAGATTAGAAGCTTCTTGGGATTGGCAGGTCATTATCGGATGTTTGTGGAAGATTTTTCTTTATTGGCTGCTCTATTGACACGATTAACAAGAAAAGGAATTCAGTTTGAATGAGATGAGTGGTATGAATAAAGTTTTCAAACACTGAAAGATCAATTAACCTCTGCTTTGATTTTAACACTTTCTACACCGAAAGGTGGTTATATTGCATATAGCGGTGCATCTATGAAGGATTGGGCTATGTACTGATGCAAAATAAGAAATTAATTGCTTATGCTTCTCGTCAGCTTAAGCAGCATAAGGTAAATTATCCTACCCATGATTTGGAACTTGCGGCAATAGTCTTTGCATTGAAGATTTAGAGACATTACTTGTATGGGGAGTAGTGTTAGATTTTCACATACCATAAGAGTCTGAAATATCTCTTTACATAGCGAGAATTGAATTTGATGAGATGGTTAAAGCTAATCAAAGAATATGATTTAATTATAGAGTACCATCCAGAGAATGCTAATGTAGTAGCAGATGTATTGAGTAGAAAAACTTCAGTTACATTAGCATTTGTCCAAACAGCGTATATGTCATTGTTGATAGAATTGAAGGCTTTAAAGGTAACCTTGAGTGTTGATGAGACTGGAGCTCTGGTGGCTAATTTTGTTGTGAGACCCATATTGGTAGGTCAGATCAGGGAAGACATATGCAAGATGGTAGTTTGGCTAAGAGATGTCAAGATGTACTTGACGGAAAGGAAAGTGACTTTTACCTTACGTGAGATAGTACATTGACTTTGAGAGGTAGAGTTTGTGTGCTTGATGTTGATGACTTAAGGAAGGCCATTATGGAAGAAGCACATTGTTTTGCTTTTGCCATGCATTCTAGTAGTACGAAGATGTACCAAACCATCAAAGATAATTATTGGTGATTAGGTATGAAGAAAGACATAGCTGAATATGTTGCTAGATGTTTGGTATATCAGCAAATTAAGGTAGAACATCATAAACCAACTAAAACTTTACAACCCTTACCTATACCAGAATGGAAATGAGAGCACATGACTATGGATTTCGTGGTTAGATTAACCTATACTCAATCAGGATATGATACTATATAGGTTATAGTGGATCGTCTGACCAAGTCAGCACATTTTTTATCAATCCGTATCAAGTACTTTCTAGAGAAACTGACAAGAATATATATAGTAGAGATTGTAAGACTACATAGAGTACCCGTTACTATAGTGTCAGATAAAGATCCTCGCTTTACATCTTGATTCTGGCCGAAGTTTCAGAAAGCTATGGTTACTACTTTAAATTTTAGTTCTGTATTTCATCCACAAACAGATGGTCAGTCGGAAAGAACTATTCAGACACTACAATACTTGTTAAGACCATGTATTATTGAATTTCAAGGTAGTTGGGATATGCATATACCTGAATATGCATATCTAGGGAAAGCTAATGTAGTAGCAGATGTATTGAGTAGAAAATCTTCTGTTATATTAGCATTTATCCGAATAGCGTATATGTCATTGTTGATAGAATTGAAGGCTTTAAAGGTAGCCTTGAGTGTTGATAAGACTAGAGCTTTGGTGGCTAATTTTGTTGTGAGACCTACATTGGTGGATTAAATCAGGAAAAGACATATGCAAGATAGTAGTTTGACTAAGAGATGTTAGGATGTACTTGACAGAAAGGAAAGTGACTTTTACCTTACGTCAAATGGTACATTGACTTTGAAAGGCAGAGTTTGTGTGCTTAATGTTGATGACTTAAGGAAGGCCATTATGGAATAAGCACATTGTTATGTTTTTGCCATGCATTCTAATAGTACAAAGATGTACCGAACCACCAGAGATAGTTATTGGTGGTCAGGTATAAAGAAGGACATACCTGAATATGTTGCTAGATATTTGGTATATCAGCATATTAAGGCAGAACATCAGAAACCAACAAAAACTTTACAACCTTTACCCATATTAGAATGGAAATTGAAGCATATTACTATAGATTTCATAGTTAGATTACCCCGTACTCAATCAGGATATGATGCTATATGGGTTATAGTGGATCGTTTGATTAAGTCAGCACATTTTTTATCAATCCATATCAAGTAGTCTCTGGAGAAACTGGCAAGAATATATATAGCAGAGATTGTAATACTACATGGAGTACCCATTACCATAGTGTTAGATAGAGATCGTCACTTTACATCTCGACTTTGGCCGAAATTTCAGAATGCTATGATTACTACTTTAAATTTCAGTTCTACATTTCATCCACAGATGGATGGTCAGTCAAAAAGAACTATTTAGACACAAGAAGACATGTTAAGATCATGTATTATTGAATTTCAAGGTAGTTGAGATATGCATATACCTTTGATTGAATTCTCTTACAATAACAGTTACCAAGCCAATATTAGTATGGCTTCTTACGAAGCCTTATATAGTAGAAAGTGCAGAACACCCGTATGTTGGGATGAAGTCAGTGAAAGGAAGTTAAAAAGTGTGGGATTAATAAAAACCACTATAGAGAAAATTCGAATCATTCATAAAAGATTGAAAGTAGCACAAGATAGACAAAAAATCGTATGCTAATCACTGACGAAGAGCATTAGAATTTAATGTAGTTGATATGGTATTTTTGAAGGTATCACCCTGGAAAGGTGTAATTCGATTCAGAAACCAAGGGAAACTCCATTCACAATATATTAGACCTTTTCTGATCATTGAGAGAATTGGTTCAGTGGCATACAGATTAAAATTGCCTCCAAAGTTAACAAGAACACATAATGTGTTCTATATGTCGATGTTAAAGAAGTATGTGCCGAATCTTTCACACATCTTAAAGACACCTCCAGTGGAGTTGAGAGAGGACTTGAATTATGAAACTTATCCCATGGGGATAATTGCTCAGAAAGATTGAGTTTTAAGAAGTAAAACCATTCCAATGGTAAAAGTTGTGTGGAGTAATGCAAATATCGATGACGTAACTTGCGAGCCTGAACACTCCATAAAATAGCAATATCCATATCTATTTCAGTAACAGGTATGTGAAATTTTGAGAACAAAATTTGTCTAAGAAGGGTAGAAATTTTAAACCCTGTTTTTGTGACTGCAAGACTAAATTGAAGACTTTTCAAAGTTTTAGCTAATTTTAGAATTTTTAAAAAATAATGGGGGACCTCAATGATATTTGCTAAATCAAAATAAAACACTCTCTTTCTTTCCCGAATGCAACGTTTTCTCCTTCCATCCTTTCCCAAATGCTCTCTTCTCCATTTCTTCTTCATTTCACAATTAAATTACTTAAAATCTAACAAAAATTCTTGCCGATTTTTGTTGTCCAGTGACTATCCAACTTCTCCTCTACTTATTAATGTCACAATTGAACGAAAAACACGAAGATAAACGAAGAAGAAAACTAGGGTTTTGAGACAAAATAGGGGTTTTCATTTTAAACGAATAATTCGAGCTTCTAAGGACTCCAACAGATTCTAGGTAAGTCCATTAACCTATTTTAAACTTGATTTCATTATTTTGAATAAATTAAAGATTTAAGGTTACTGTTCACCTGTGGATATATATCGAATTTACGTAGAAAATCTAGTTTTGGTTAATTAATTTGTAATTGGACGTATATAGACATTGTATATATATTGAATGACTATTTGGAATAGGCATATTTCGTTTAAAACGAAAATGAGAAATATGAAATTATATACTTCGTTTAAGACGAAAATATAGAATTATGTGAAATTGTGTTGTAAGAGAATATTAAAGTTCGTAAGGGTATTTTATTATCAATTTATCTATTGGATATTGGCAAGAAGTAGATTTTAAGCATTTGAGCAAATAATGAAAATTGGTTTAGTAATCCAAAATTGATAATGATATTGGCCATAAGATTTCAATTGTTGGAAATCGGATAAATGACTCATTAGATTAGCCATGTTTTTCTATGAACATTGTTTTATACATATATGTATGATTATTTGGGGATGTAGAATTCACTTAAAATAAGTATGTGAGAAACTAGGTTCTAAAAACTCAAGTGAAGTATCAAGTGGGCGCGATGAGACATAGAGGGAGTGAATACCCTCCCTTTTGTTGTGAGTAAATTTATACATGCATAATTGTGTAAATAGAATTGTGAAATAAAATTGTTACTATTGTTTGTATGATATTGGAAAATGATTTGTATACTGTAGTCTGCCGTTAAATTATGTTTTAATATACATGCATGAAATAGCCGAGGAGGCAAAAACTTAGAATTTTATTTATGAACATTGTTTGAATATGTTAAGGACAAGAAGGCCGAATTTTGATTTACATAGGTATTCTATTGATTTGAAAATGAAATATTTTATTGCATGCATGTTTTAGTGATGAGGCCCGTAAGGCCGAATATGTTGATATGGCCAATGGCCCAATTGTATGGCCTTTCCTTCTGCTTATTTACTGTATATACAGGGAGGTAGTTTATAGGCGAACCTATAAGAGGCCGTATAGGTGAGTGGGCCACAATAGGGCTGTATAAGGGAGGATAAGCCATGGAAAGCCCACTGTGTGCTGATATAGAGATCCTATAGAAAGTTCTAGTGGCTTTATAGGGATCTCATAAATTTGATGGATAACAAGGATAGTCACTTTATCACCAAGTGACTACTCGGGCCAACATCATTGAGACAGGCTTGTTTTATATGAAATAAATAATTTTACAATGCATAAAAAATGGTTTTCAATTTATAAAGAAGGCATTGCATATGGAATTTATACGTGACAGACTCACTGATAGATTTTGACATTATCTAGGCCAAGGTAACGATAGGGAAAATATGGCCAGCCCGTTTTGGATGTTTTAATTATATGTAGACCAATATTTTATTTTACAGATGATCACTGTTCATGAACATGTATATTGTATTTAAGCATATTAATAAATGAAATCACAATATCATGATTTAGAAATGTGTGTGTATGTATGTATATCTATGTATGTATGTATTTACTCACTAAGTATAGTTGTATACTCACTCCTCACAATTACAGCTTTCAAGTTATAAGCGTTAGCTCTTGCGGGGTTTGTGGTAGCGATAGAGAGCATATGGCGCTTTAGGTAGTTTTTCTTTCTTGACTCATTTATAAATCTTTGGCTTATTGGATATGTAAGTTAATGGATATGTATTGTCTCGGGAATATGTAGTTATTTTAGATTTGTTTTATTTTGAATTATGAGGAAGATTGTAAACTAAATGATTACATGAGAACTTATTATTTTTGTTCAACCCATATGATATTTTTGAATTGATATTTACCTTAATTATACATGTGGTTGAATTGATCACGGAGATCGATTATTTGGTACTACTCTTATGGATGGAAATTATGTTTATAAATTGTTTTAAGGTGTTGAATAAATGATTTGATAGTCTTATAAGCTCTTGTGGTACATATTTGATGTAAAGGGTGTATCATGAATGTCTGTGGCAATTATTACAGGAGGACCTCAGAGTCGAAGTATGACAGTATGATAAAATTTCTTTTAAGAATATTGATGCATGTCTTTAGGAAGAAGTGAGATCTTAGAATAAAATATTTTCTTCATCTAGTAGGGGACACAAATAGAAATAGAATTAGTGAACGAATCTAAGTAAAATGTATAAAATGACTAAGTAAGATGTTGAGGCTTGTAATTAGGTCATAAAAGGTATTTCTACTTTTTCAAACATTTTTGTTATTATTTATGATTTCTAAAATGTTAAAGAAAGATTTAAAATTATTATTTCGAGTTTATGCTAGTATTAAAAAGGAAATTTATAATCTTTGTGAAATGAATTATCTTAGATTATATTATCAAGTGACTATTGATTTGAAACTATTTATGAGTTTAGTCTATGATTAAGAATAAAACTCAAATCTTATTTATTCTTATAAGAAACAATAAAAAATAAGAATTTTATTTTACGATATTTATAAGAATTGATTATCTAGAATTATAATTCATTTATTAAGAATGGAACCTAAGCTGTAAATATATGAGGTTAATGTAAGATTTTGTTTTATGTTCTTATATGAGAAGACTGAAGAAGTATTATGAAGAAAAAATTTAAGATCATAGAAGTAATAAAATTTTATTTATGGATGAAGACTAAGGGTGTTTAAGAAATATGATAATTTTCTTTAAAGTGTAAAATTAATGTTTTAAATTGGATAAAATTTACAACAAAAAAAAAATTGAAACATTTGTTGACATATTATACATAAAGAGGAATATATAGTTTTCTTAAGTTAAGAAATTATATTCATTTATTTTATTCAATAAATTTTCAATAATTAAGGAGTACAGTTAGGAAATTCCACAAGTATAAGATATATTTATTTCTATGATACTTGGAAAACAAAGTTTATAGTTGAACAAAATAATAATAATAAAATAAGGGATAACAAAGACAATTTATGAAGAAAGATTAACTGGTGAGTTTTTTAAGATATTTCAATTGAGAATTTATTTGTATCAAAGGAATATTAATAAGAAAATTTTAATATGTATAATGATATTGAATTTTATATGCAAAGATTTATGATAGTAGAATTGATAGGGTTTGTAATTAAAGGAATATTGATTATATAGATATGACGATTTGCAATAGAATTATTCAAAGTGAATAGAAAAAAGATTTGATTACTAAACATAACTTAAGTTTTATTTTATTGAATTTCTTTATATTAATAAAGTTATTTTAATGAGATTGAAAGAATATGTAAGTTGGTATTGTATTTGCTCAAGGTGTTGAAATTCAATTTTGTTTGATGATTAAGATATTATTGAATATACATGTTAGTAGCTTAAATTTGAAAAGATTTAGAGCAAGTGATAAAATAGTTAAAATCGATACTACTTTGAATGATTTTATATGTAGTATGTAAATACATTAGTTTGTAACTGATTTTAAGATTCATATGGCAGAATTCTGAGGTATTATAAGAAGTATATTATTTAATTATTTAATCTTTAAGATTTAATATTTTATACATGTATTATTTTAGAACATGGAGTGGATTGAGAACAAAAATATCAACAAATAATTTGAATAATTTGGTTTAATAATTTGATTGAGAGAAGATATTATTGGATGTTCCTAAATTAAACAATAATTTTATTACAGTAAGTATTATAGGCTATAATCGAATTAAAAATATATAATTTTTTATTGTTATAAATGAGATGGTTAGATGTTTATCTTAAGAATATCAAAAGTATCATATTATAGCGTATCATTTAAAAATTAAAATTTGTGTCTACAAGGAATTTTGCTTATGATGTTATGAAAATTTAAGTAGGAAATTATGTATTCTATAAGTAAAGGTTGGCTAAGATAATGACGTATAACAATTCCTAATGTAAGAGTTAGACCATAACCATATTTAATAGTTTATAACTATTGAAATTTTTCGCACAAGTAATATATATTACTCAATATATTAGTAAATATGTTTTAATATTGTAATAGGAAAATGGTTGAATATTAAGGGATCAAGACGATTAGAATAAAGTTGGATTATATTATGAATATAATGTCTCTGATATCTTATATTTAGATTTTAGATGTATATATATATATATATATATAACGTACATGTCGTATATTATATTGATCTTAGTCAATCTGTAATACATAGAATTTTGTAGAAATTATTTATAAGTTCTGTTGTATCATAGAATAAGGGATGATGATGTTATATTTTAGAATAAGGGATGATGACAATAAAGTTTAAGCATCGAAATTATATAAACTTTAAATTTAAATATAATGATTGGACTACAAGTCAATAAGATATATGATTTAATATTATACAATTTTTGAAACTTGTTATTGGAGTTGCTCAGTAAAAGTATGATTTATTAATAATGATATTTGTTACTACCATCAATAAATGCGTATTAGAATAATAGACTCATTAATTATGTATTAATTTGAATAAATTACCATACGTTTTGAATGGTAGCGGTAATTACAATAAGTTTAATCAAGTGCTTCAGTTCAATTACTTGCATTGTGGTGATTTCATAAGAAGATCATATTAGGTAAATACAAGAGATACTAATTGAGTTATACATGATGAATAAAGCACTTATCAAATCTCGATGACGAAATTTTTATAAGGATGGGAGAATTGTAATGCTCGTAATTTTAAAAATTTGTAATTGTAGTATCTACAGTATTTAGGAAATTTAATCAAATAATTTAATATTATTTTAAAATTTCATATAATTTAGAATTTTTAGGTAAATAATTGAATTTTGGGCTCAAAATAGTGTTATTTGTTTAGGCCCAAATTTAATTTCATAAAATTGGGTTATAATTAGATTTTTTATTAAAGACATAGTGCTTGAATTAATTTTGTTTTTTTATTAGGACTAAAATGAAATTTTTTTAAAATTTTAGGTTATTTTAGATTTTTAAAAAGAATAAGGATCTTCATGAAATTTTGTTTATCAAAACAAATAAAATTAGCCATTTCTTTTCCTTTTCTAGTATACCTTCATCATCTTCTTTTGCCAAAACAGAAGCTTGGTCTCTCTCTCTCTCTCTCTCAATTTTTGGCCAAACGACTTCAAATTCAGCCAGTTTTCTTGCAAATTTTAGTTACCAGTAAACATTATAACCCATTAGAAGCTTGATTTTTATATTTTAGGCATGAATTTAATTTGAGTTACAATTCATCTGAGAAAATTACACTTAATTTTGCGTAAGAAACATTAAATTGTATTAAATTAAAGTAGAAAATGTAGTATTGAGTAGATTTAGCATTGATTTAAGTGTTGATTGAAAGAAATTTAGGCATTTTTATCTCAGTGCTACAGTAATTTCGAATTGCTACAGTAAATTCGATCTAACCAGTGACTATTTGTTACAGTAGTTCAATCTAAACAATAACTGTTTGCTACAGTAACTTCAATTTTAACAATAACTATTTACTACAATAATTTCGATTTGAACAGTAATGATTTGCTTAGACAAAAATGTGAAAATTTTGGGTAGACAAAAATGCGAATTAGAATAAATTGGTCATGAAATTTCATAGTTGGAAATAGAGTATATGACCTTAGTTAGTTAAACTTGATAATATATTTAAAACTAAGGAATTTTAAACATAAACTTCATAAATATTGCATTTAAAACTTCTAAGTTGATTAATTGAATAGTAGAATATATGATTTATATATTTGTGGTATTAGGCTACGAGAATTCGGAAGAAGGACCAAGTTAAGTGGGAGGATCGTTAGTGGAAGTAGTTACCTTCTCCTTGTAGTAAGTAAACCATACATGTATTTTTACTGCTTTTGAAACAATATGATATCTAAGCATGTGTTTGAAAATAATATGAAAATTGTTGGTTTTAAATGTTTTATTTACTGATATCAAATTCATGAAATGGTTATTGAAAATAATGTCGATGTGTGAATGTAAATGATTTTATAGCTCTAGTCATTAGTTAATGTTTATTCTGACTTCGCCGAGTCTTATGTCAAAAGCGAGACTTGCGAGCTATTCAAAATTCTGTTTAACGTGCTATGCACGTTTTTGTTATGTTTGAAATGAAAAAAAATGTCTACTTTAAGTGGAATACGTGATCGCATTTTAGATCTGGGTCACCGTAAGTGCAAGTGAGACTAACTAATTGAGTCATTCTGAAAATATCAGTACTGTGAATTTGTAACGCCCGCAATTTTAGAAATTTGTAACTGTAGCATCTGTAGTATATAGAAATTTAATCAAATAATTTCATATAACTTGTAATTTTTAGGTAAATAATTGAATTTTAGACTCAAAATAGTGTTATTTGTTTAGGTCCAAAATTAATGTTATAAAGTTGAGTTATAAGTGAATTTTAAATCCTTTTAAAAATTTTTAAAATAACCTTTAATATTTCAAAATTATTACAATTAAGTCCAAAATTAATTTATATATTGTGGTATTAGGTTATGAGAATCCGGGAGAAAGATCAAGTTAGGTGAGAGAATTATTAGTGGGAGTGTTAACTGTTTTGTTCCATAATCATTTTGCTAAGATATAATGCCATTTTACTATAGATCTAGAAATGATGAAATAATATTAGATGTGAGGTTAGACCTAATGTTGGTTATATTGCTAATTAAAAAAAAAATGAAAAATGAGAGTTAATAATAATGCAGTTAGTGAAGACATAAGATAATGTTATATTGCTAAATCTTACAATTATTTTATTAATTACTTATAATTAAAATTTCTTCTACGCCTAACCACCTGTTACGCCTCCTTTCTTCCTTCAAAAATATTATTCTCTGGAAAATAAAATTTCAACAATAAAGAGTGAGATAAAATCTCAGTAAGTAAACCATACATGTTTTTCTTTTTTTTATATGTCGATGCAATACAAACATACGGATTTAAACAATTAAAGCATTTTCTAACTTCTCAAAATTTCTTTCCTTTTCAAAGCAATCATATTTGCGCAACAAACTGATCAATGAATTTCTCAAACTTACAAATCACATTTGAATTCATTCATATTTCAAACATATTCAGAATG
>JAXCLQ010036848.1:8513-23569 GCA_035584115.1 Cedrela odorata | reverse complement strand
AGTGTGTGACCCATTAGGTTCTTTCTTATGTTGGCAATGGAATTAGTTATAAACTTCTTAAGTCTAGATAAATTAATATAATTAATTTATCTTCAATTAACTTCTTAATTAAGAAACTAAATTCCATAGATCATGAGCGGCATCTAGTAATGCATCATGACCCCTAATTGAGAAAGAATACTAAATTAGTAAAACTTAGTCCGTATACGATTACCGTATGATACAATCCTTTCGCCTCATACATATCCCACTAAAGATTTAAGAGTATGGAAAATATCTATTCTATTAAATCATGGTTATTGAAACTTTTTGACTAAAGCTGACAATATAATTTTAGAGTTTCTGAAACTTCTTTCAGAACTTGCCATGGCCATGGACTTATATTATTACTTATATCAAAATAGCCCATTGATATCGACTCTATATCGACCAAAGTAACAAATCCTTTATTGATCTCTTATAACCTTCACGTGCTTCTCATATTGCTCAATCATTTTCCTATGTGCAATCTCGCTATGGACAATAAAGGTGTAATGTCAAAGCATATGTGATCCACAAACAAGATACCATGAAGATCTCAAATTGAAGAATCAGTCATACTATCGTAACTTAGAGAAATCCTATAGACACATGAATAACACTCCATACGGGTTTTTCAAGCAGGTCAGTTCGATAAACTTGTTCTCTAATAGGCATCTATATGTTAGACTAAGTAAACACCTTCACTAGTAGCTTATGAGATTAGCTACCTTTCTTTTCCAAAGAAACAAACATGACATATGTCGATCTAATATGGATTTATCAATATCCTAGTGTTGATAATCCTACGATCTGAAGCATTTAAAAATGACGGGATCTCATAAATTAAACTTAAGTTAATTCCTCTAATTGTCATTCTGAGGACTTTATATATAAGTAATCAACATAGATAAAAACTTATAAATAAATTGCTAATTTTATTAATTAATGCAATATTATTCAATTACATATTCATCATAATTGAATCTAGGACATATAACCAACAATCTCTTACTTGCACTAGAGCCAATCTCTATGATATTTTAAACCGAACAATTCAGTATGCCTATCATGCTTTTGCTGGGATAGAGGCTTAGTAAGAGAATATGCTAAGTTTTCTTCAGTAGGTATCTTTTCTATCTTCACATCACCTCTATGTATTATCTCTCTAATAAGATGATATTGCCTAAGCACATGTTTGGATTTTTTATGAGATTTGGTTCTTTAGCCTGTGCTATGGCTCTAGTGTTGTCACAGTATATTACAATTGCATTATGACTATCAGGAATGACTCCTAAGTCTGTGATGAATTTCTTATCCAAACTGCTTCTTTAGCTGCTTCTGAAGATGCTACGTACTCGGCTTCGATCGTTGAGTCTACTGTAGTAAGTTGTTTAGAACTCTTCTTACTTACTGCATCTCCTAACATAGTAAACAAATATCTAGATTGTGAATTACTATTATCTTTATCAGATTGAAAGTTAGTATCACAATAGCCCAACACTTTGAGCTCAAAACATCCTCCATAAATTAAGAACAAATCATTAATCCTTCTCAAGTACTTAAGGATTGTCTTAACTGCTGTCCAATGACCCTCACCTAGAATTGCCTGATATCTATTCATAACACTTAGAGCAAAAGATACATCAGGTCTTGTATATAGCATAACATACATGATTGATCCTATGGCTGAAGAATATGAGATCTGTTTCATGCGCTCGACCTCTTCATGAGTTTTAGTGCACATTTCCTTAGAGGAGTAGATTCCATGCCTTATAGGTAAGTAACCTCTTTTGGAATCTTCCATTTTAAACCTTTTAAGAATTTTGTCTATGTGCATGGATTGCGAGAGATCAAGCAACCTTTTAGATCTATCTCTATAGATCTTAATTCCCAAAATATAAGTTACTTCTCCCTAATCCTTCTTGGAGAATTTCTTAGATAACCATAGCTTGACTAATTGAAGCATTAGAATGTCATTTCCTATTATTAATATGTCATCAACATATAGTATTTGGAAATACGACTGCACTCCCACTAACCTTTTTGTACATACAAGGTTCATCTTCATTTTTGATAAAATCAAACTCTTTGATTGTCTTATCAAAACAAAGATTCTAACTCCGAGATGCTTGCTTTATTCCATAAATGAATCGTTGTAGCTTACATACCTTATTTATGTCTCTTTTAGAAATGAAACCTTCAAGTTGTATCATATACACGTCGTAAGGTTTCCATTTAGAAAGATAGTTTTGATATTTATCAAATCTTATAATCATGGTATGTGCTATTGCAAGAAGAATCCTAATAGATTTCAATATAACAACTGGTTTGCTATTTGCATCTATCTTTCTTTTAAAGATCTATTTAAACTCAATGAGAGTGATCCCTTCAGGAGTATCTATCAAGTTCCAAACTTGGTTAATATGCATTGAGTCCATCTAAGATTTCATGGCTTTAAACCAGTTAGAAGAGTCAACATCAAATATTATCTCTTTATAACTAGTAGGATCATCGTTCTCAACGATTAATACATCATTTTTACCTTTTATAAAGGATTTATATCTCATTAGCTTATAGTGTATTCTACTGGACTTTCAGAGTTCTTAATCTTATAATTGTTTCACCACTAATCTTTTGCATATTAAAGGTAATTTAATGTCATTTTGTGGTTCTAGAACTTCGTTAAGTTCTAGTCTACTCCCACTATCTTTTCTTAGAAGAAACTCTTTCTCTAGAAAAATAATGTTATGTGATACAAACACCTTTTGTTTACTTGGATCGTAGAATTAATATCCCCTTATTTCTTTTGGATACCCTACAAATTTACATTTAGTTGACCTTGCATCCAGCTTGTCAGTAGACAATTGCTTTACATAAGCATCACAACCCCAAACTTTTATGAAATTGAGATTGGGCCATTTGTCATGCCATATCTCATATGGAGTCTTACTAACTGATTTGGATGAAACATTATTTAAAAGGTAAGTAGCTGTTTCTAATGCTAGTCTCTAGAATGAAATTGGAAGATCTATGCCAGATATCATTGATCGTACCATATCTAATAAGGTTTAATTTCTCATTTCAGAAACACCGTTGTGTTACGATGTCCCTAAAGGAGTCTATTGTGAAATGATGCCATGTTCTTTAAGATAGTCTCGAAACTCATAGCTTAAGTACTCTCCACCTTGACCAGGTCGTAGTATCTTAATACTTTTGCTAGTTTGTTTCTCTACTTCATTTCTAAATTCTTTAAGTTTTTTAAAAGATTTAGACTTATACTTCATCAAGTATACATAACCAAAACATGAATAATCATCAGTAAAGGTTATAAAGTAGAAGTAACACCCTTTACTTGAATTGACATAGGGCCACATATATTAATATATACCAGCTCTAGTAATTCAGTTGCTCGTAGTCCCTTTCTAATAAAGGGCAATTTTATCATTTTATCAATTAAATAGAATTCACACGTTGCATATGATTCATAATCAAAGGAGTTCAAGTAACCTTCTTTATGCAATTTTGTAAGGCTTGTTTCATTTATATGACCAAGTCTATAGTGCCAAATGTATGACTCTTTTAAACTATATTGTTTGTTTATATTGAGGATAATATTATTTAATTCCAGAATATATAATCCATTGCTCATATCCAGTACCATAATAAATATCATTATATGAAAATAAACAACTATTGTTCTTTATTATAAAATTAAATTCTTTCTTGTCCAAATAAGAAATAGAGATAATATTTCTACTAAGTATTAGAACATAAAAATAATTTTCTAATTCTAGAACTAATCCACTTGGGAATGATAGAAAATAAGTTCTTACGGCTAAAGCAAGAACTTTTGCACCATTTCCCACTTGTAGGTCCATTTCATCCATATGAAGTCTTCTATTCTCATTGAGGCCCTGCATATTATTACATATGTGAGAACCACAACCAGTATCAAATACCTAACTAGAAGATTTGCTATCATTAAGATTAACCTTAATCATAAATATACCTGAGGTTGAAGTAACTCCTTGCTTTTTCTTCTTTATGTCCTCGAGGTATTTTGCACAATTCCTCTTCCAATGTCCATCATTGCTACAGAACAAACACTTGCCTTTGCCTTTCTTCTTTTTAGTTACGCCATAATTGGGCTTATGAGTGTTGACTTTTTGGATCTTACTTTTTGAACTTTTCTTAGGGTCTTTCTTAATTTTTTTAGAGTCACTCATAAGCATCATAGAACTTTTCTGTGGTTTTAGGTCTTTCTCAGCAAGCCTTAACATATTAAGTAATTCTGGAAGTGATTGCAATACAAGATTAATAGATAAGTAATGGCCCATGATGACCAAGGTTAGCTAATTTTTCAATTTAGCTAATCAATTTCAACACATGGTCATTAACTGAAGATCCATCTTTCATCATGGATCGAAATAGAGTATTAGATATCTCATATCCTTTAGTGCGAGCAGATGCATCAAACAACCCCTTGAGATGCACCATAATTGAGTTATCATCCGTAGACTCATGTTACTTTTGCAACTCTGATGACATTAAGCTCAGCATCACATATATTGCCTGCTTATCATCATTACGATGTTTCACCCAAGCATCATATTCCTCTTGTGTTGCATTTTCGATAGGTTCTGGCGGAGCACCTCGTTCCAAGACATAGACCTTCTTCTCTTGCCTAAGAACAATTCTTAGGTTGCTGTACCAATTCGCGAAGTTAGGCCTAATCAGCTTATTAGTATCAAGTATGCTTCGAAGAGATATATTATTACTCATGTTTTGTTTAGGAAACCTATTTGAAGAATAGAAAATTTTTTTATTAGAATTATTGCATTGATATAAACCATGAGAAATTTGAACTTTTAATATAATGGTTACTCCTACTATTTTATTTGAATTTTTTCAATCCTCTTAGTGACAAAATTTATTGTATGCTAGGATCCCATCTTACTTAAAATAAAATGACAATAAGAGTTAATCTTTATATTTAAGTTCGATTAGGTAGGTTCTTATTAATAATTACATCTTATGTAACTCTTAAACTCCTTAAGTTGACAACTCTTATCATAACAACTCTTGCCAATCATATCTTCTATGAAACTTAACCTTTGCCCAAAATAAATGATCATAATAAGGGCCAACTCATCAAGTATTTTGGTTAAATCAAATCATTATTAATAATCTAAACATATTCGATGTAAAACTTTAATCTTGACGAGGGCCAAGTAAACAAAGAATGAAAAAGAACTCAGATTTAGATTATAATAATGGAAGGCAATGATATAGACTTAAATTTTTGGAGGGATTTTTGTTTTAATTTATTTTAAACTTTAGAATAAAGTATTTTGAATGAAAGAATGCAATAGTTAAGTTCTCAGGAGAGTGGTGGAGTCACAAGAGGTCCCACTTAAAAACCAAACTCCTTAGGCTCTTATTGCCTTTTTGACAGAACTAGTCTAGACATACATCATCAAACAAGCAATTAAAATCTAAGTTTATTAGGTTTCTTAATACATCTTATATATTTTAAATTTATCAAATTAATATTCATAATATTTTAATTTTAATATTTTTCCAATCTTAGTAGATATATAATATTTTAATTTTAATCTTTATCCAATCTTATTGGATATATTTATCTTTTGTAGAGTTTTATTATGCTTAAATAAAATTAGATTACTAATCATATAATTATAATCTTATCAGAATTATAATCTTATTAGAATTTTAATTTTAATCTAATTAAAGTTGAAAATGATTTCTTCTTTTGAGATTAAATTGTATCCTAATCTTACTAAAATTATAGATTTTTAATCATATTAAAAATCTATGTATTTTAATCTTATTAGAATACTCTTATCCTATTCTTATTAAAATTTAGTTTATTTAATTTAATTAGGAAATATATTTCAAATCTTATTACTGAAGTATTTCATAATTAAATTATAATTTTGTTAGATTTAGGATAATATTGAGTGTTCCAATCTATTTAAAAATCTAATTTCAAATATTGGATAATAAGGGTAATATAAATAATTAATCTAATTAATTATTTAATTTATAATAATAAACAATGTGTTATTATTACCAAATAATTAATAAATAATAATTTCATACATCAATTATACATGTCATCACACTCAATTCTCTAAATAGCCCCAAATTTAAGCATAATAAATAAATAACTAATATTAAAAGCATATAAATAACATAGGCTTTGGTATCCTGTTGGAAATTAAGCATACCATACGCGGCGAAAATTTAAAAATTATTTTATTAATCTGATTAATTAAACATTTATTAATTCCCATACCAAGATCATGCTTTATAATATAAGTAAATATAAAATAGATGAATTAAGATCTTACCTTAAATCTTTACCACCAATAGGGCTAGATTAATACTTCCTCAGATTTTTTACAGATCTGTATTTTTGAATACCTTTTTGCTCTTCAATACATTTGAATATGGATTTCTTTGTGAAATACAAAGTTGTAGATCATTAAGTTTTCTTTTTAGATCTTCTTAAATCTTATTAATCCTATATTTGAACCAAAAGTTATGATTCAAATATGGAAACTACACAAACACCCAACTACCCAAATATGTGGGCGCTAATGGCAATCCACACAAGATAGAGAATTAAGATTTTAAGATTTCTCTAAATCTTAATTATGTAGAATATCTTTGATAGAGAATTAAGGTTTTAAGATTTTCCTTAATCTTAATTATGTAGAGTGTATTTTCATAAATACTATTTCTTGAAAAGAGACAAATAAAAAAGTTTTGGCTAAGATAATTTTCTCTCAACTCTTGAAGAAAATTATCATTTACACTCACTTACGTTTTATGGCCAAAATCGGAGTTTATATAGGTTTTATATTTTGACTTTTTAAACCTAATTTAAATAGAAAAAGTTATTAAATAAATTCTTAATCTTATTAGCAATCTATTTTAAAATTAAATATTATTTAATTAATCTAATTAATTAAATAATATTATCTTAATCAAATTAGGAATCTTATAATTAAATATAAACACTTTGTATAATTATTATTTAACCCCAAATAGTTTCTAAAACTATTGAATAAACCCTTAAAGATTATGAACTTAACAATTAAGTCCTTAATGATTTATCTACATAATTTAATCTTAATTCCTCAATATCTTTTAGTATGTGACTTATTAGGTTCTTTCTTATGTTGGCAATGGAATTAGTTATAAACTTCTTAAATCTAGATAAATTAATTTAATTAATTTATCCTCAATTAACTCCTTAATTAATAAATTAAATTCCATAGATCATGAGCGGCATCTAGCAATGCATTATGACCTCTAATTAAAAAAGAATACTAAATTAGTAAAACCTAGTATGTATACGATTACCATATGATACAATTCTTTCGCTTCATATATATCCTATCAAAGATTCTAGAGTATGGAAAATGTCTACTCTATTAAATCATAGTTATTAAAACTTTTTTGACTAAAGCTGATAATATAATTTTAGAGTTTCTGAAACTCCTTTCAAAACTTATCTTAACCATGAATTTATATTATCACTTACGTCAAAATGGCGCCCCTTGGGATATCAACTCTATGTTGTCCAGAGTGGCAAATTCTTTATTGATCTCACAACCTTCGCGTACTTCTCATATTGCCCAATCATTATACTATGCGCAATCTCGTTATGGATGACAGAGGTGTAATGTCAAAACATATATAATCCACAAACAAAATACCATGAAGATCTCATGTCTAAGGATCAGTTATACTATCATAACTTAGAGAAATCCCATAAACATGTGAATAACACTCCATATGAGTTTCTCAAGCAGGTCAGTTTGATGAACTTATTCTCTAACAAACATCTATATATTAGACTAAGTGAACAACTTTAATAATAGCTTATAAGATCAGCTACCTTCCTTCTTCTAGGAAGCAGACATAACATATGTCGATCTAATATGAATTTATTAATATCTTAGTGTTGATAATCCTACAATCGAAAACATTTAAGAATGACGGGATCTCATAAATTAAGTTTAAGTTAATTCTTTTAATTGTCATTCTAAAGATTTTATATATAAGTAATCAACATAAACAAAAACTTATAAATAAATTGTCAATTTTATTAATCAATATAATATTGTTCAATTACATATTCATCCTAATTGGTTCTAGGACATATAATCAACATGCTCTTTAATTAGAATATATAATCATATATAGGATAGGGTTTAGTCCATTCGCATTGGTCTTTGGATTTACAGCCATGTATGTATGATTTAAGGCAGACATATCTCCATCCTCGTTAAGAACATGGATACAGACTTTTAAACCACCTCACTAATAATACTCTAGTGTCTTTGAAAAAGGCAGCAGGAAAGCCATTTAGAACAGGCGCTTTGATGGGATTCATCTGTCCAACGGCAGAAATTACCTCCTCTTCGGTAAATTTTTTCTCCTGGATATTATTCATGTCCGCATTCACTTTATGTTTCCAGCTTCAAGTAGCCAGATCCATATACATTTGAGAGGGATTAGTGGTGGACAAAAGTGTGGAGAAATAGTTGCTTATGACTTCCTCTTTGTCTTTTAGATCCTTTTCCATGAATTACTGTCGTCTGCAATGCCATTAATCAAATTCCTTCTCCTTCTAGCGGAAGCTCTGGCATGAAAAAAATCTAGCATTTTTTCACCTTCCTTTAGCCAGGAAATTCAAAACCTTTCGCCTCCAATGTATTTCTTTCTCGTATAGTTGATTTTCAACCAAAAATTTCAACCTCCCAATCTCAATAGAATTTACAGTATTTTGTGGAGTATTTCATAGTTCCTCTAGCTTGTCTTGAATACTATCAATTTCCTTTCTCCTTCTGCAAACTTGTCAGAGCTCCAGTGTTTTAATTTCGCATAGGTCTCTTGAATTTTATAAAAAAAAGATGAAACTACCTCTGAATTGCACCCGATATGGTCATCTTCCTATAGTTTTTTTATTTACGTTCTGCAATCATCACTTAAACTCCACATATCTTCGTGGTGAAACCTATACTTCCATTTACTCTTAACTTCATGGCCGCTTACCAGTTTGCATTTCCTGCAGGATAGGGTAGTGATCTGATTCCCCCGAGTTGATGTGGGTGACCATTGTACCTGAGTATAAATTTTTAAACTGCTGAGAAGAAAAAAAAAATCTATCTAATCTCTCCTCTACAAGATCAGTCCCATTGCGTTTATTTGACCAAGAAAAAGGATAACCATTTCATCTCATATCAATCAAATTACAATCCGCTAACGTTCATAATTGATTCTATGTTTTTTTGGCAGTCTAACGTTTTTCTCCTGAGGGTCCAGAATATGTTCCGTTGTATATGATTATCAATCAAATAAAAAGTTATTCTATCTATCCATTCTTACATCTTCTACTATTGGTTGAGTGACAGGTAGTTTTGTTATGTTTGGGGATATCATTATTGTTAAACCTAATGCCTATATTGCATTTGCGGGTAAGAGTTTAATTGAACAAACATTAAAAAAGTACCTGAAGTTTCACAAGCTGCTGAATATTTATTTCGTAAGGGCTTATTCCATCCAGCTGGACAACCACGTAATCTTTTAAAAGACGTTAAAGGACGATAAAGATCTTTTGTAGCAAATAATTAGTTAATTAGTTTATCAGAATCAAAATAAAACAAAATCCGAAGAGCTGATTTTTCTGATTTTATTGTAGAAAGATTGAATTTCATCAAAATCTTCTCCACACGGCCAAGGGACCAATGATAAGGATCCTAATTGCCTTAGTAAGCTCCAAGCATGGTTTTTTTAATATGCTCTGGATGTCCATAGATGCCATTAAATCTCCAAGGTATTTCTTTGTGCGTAGCAGATTCATTTTCTCCGCCGTTAAATCATCAGGTTGACGATTGTACAAAGAGAGGATGGTAATTAGAGAAATAGATATTAAATAATAATCTCTATTGACTTTTGTGGAAGGATTGTTAGGGCATTTAATAAATCCGCCGCAGTTCGTTTTTTGCTTCTAGTTGTTGCATATTCTGTTCTTTCATGATTTGGTCGGCCACCTTTTCTTGATTTTTTTGTCAATCACCTTTTATTTTTGTGATTTTAACGATTGACCGTTTAGTTAATGATATGAATTTTAATTATTTCAACTTTTCTTTTAAATTTTATAATAATATTAAGTATTATAATTTTTATAATTTTATCATTTATTACAAACAAGCATCATTTTCTTATTTACATAATTTATTAATAACCTTATATACTGAATTAAACAACAGTACTAGAGATAAAAATTGTTATAGAAATATTAATTTAGAGTATCAATTTATCGAAATTAGTAGTAAGATAGATATAGTTAAAGCATTTTTTCATAACTATTTGTTGAGGTAACAAAATTTCGTACACCAGAAACAGTCTTTTTTATTTGCTTGATCGTTGCTTCACCTAAAATCATAGAAAGATCTAAAGGGTAAAAGCCGGTGGTCTGGCAAAAACTCTCTAATACTTAAGTCAGAGTTTTGCTTTTTAGTGTTTGAGAGAGAAGATAATGGTAGCAAAAATTTGTGTAAAGTTATATTATATGTTTTAACTTGTGCACTTGATTACCTTTTATAAGCTACTCCCTCCTACCGTCGTTAGGTTTCTCAAACTTATTAAGATTATAAAGAATGTGAAAATTATAATCCCAAACTTATAACATTCTGGGATCATGAAAACTTAACTTTATAAGTATTGGTATTCCAAAAATCACGAGATTTTGAGCTCTATTTGCATAGTACATTTACTAGACCATAAATTCTTATTATGAAAAAATCCAAAAAGAAATTGAACTTCATGATAACGGTAGTAACTGTTGAGAGGTCTCAGAAATTTTGCATTTTACTTGAGACCCTCTTTCTCTAATAGGAAAGGTCTTAGCCTCTGTTGGTTAGCCTGAGATCCTTGCCATATTACACCCAATACTATTATTAGTGAGGGAGGTCTTGAAATTCTATGTTTAGGTTCGAGACCTTTTATTAAACTTAGGAGATCTCAAACCTCGTCATGCCCGAGATCATTATTTCGAGATCATCACTCAAAATTCTACATGATGGTCAGGATCTCGTAGGCTTAGAAAGGCCTCAGATTCCATTTGTCTTTAGTGAGACACTAGCTAAGGCCTTGCATTTTACTTAGTGGGTCCAAGGCCCATTGGGCTTTATCTATTCCCCAGGCCTTTTCTCAAACATTAAAGCCTTTAATTTTTAATCAAGAACTAATTATTGATAAAAACTAAAGGTTTGACTTTAAAGGACTCATATATCAACTTTTCATATGCAAACTTTATATGTTAATCCAAATCTCATAAATCTCCATCCAAGTGTCTGTTTTCAAGCAGACTACGAGGTAAAAACATTTCGGGTTCTAAGAGATATTTTTTGTCCTCATCATGTTTGCCTTATTTTCGTATTTCATCCTTGTTCTAACTTGGATTCCTCTCAACCCTTGTCCACATTAACACATCAACGGTTGGGATTCCTTGGTCTTGTGATTATCCCATTCTCACCTTTCATTGCCCTTATTTGCATTTTCTTTTATATCCAAGCCCTCCTTAGATTAACAATTGCAACAAAAGTATTGTCAAGGCAGTGAAACCAAGCACCAAGTTTAATCCATTTGTTATTAACACTACTAAGAACGGCGATAGTTAATCCGAAACAAAAAAGATTTTTAACTTTGTATTCGACTTTAATTTTGTCTTTATTTTGGACAATAACCTCTTTTAATTGTGGACAGCCTTGCCAAGACCGTCTTCATTCTAGATTGCAACCTTTTTCTGATTTTGCCAAGATCGTCTTCATTCGGAACTGTAACCTTCTTCTCATTGTAGATAGTCTTGCCAAGAAGTAGATTTTTTTGCAAGTCTCAAACGGTCGTTCTTCATTCAAACTACCTCTTCATTTTAACAAAAATTAGTAAGCTTTCACATCCCCCAAACTCCTTTTATTGACTTGGGGCTTTTATTATTGAGATGGGCATTGGATAATTTTCTAAGGTTTTAAATTATTGCCGAATTTTCTTAAGTTGTTGATAATCCTAAGCAGTCCTTGATAACTTATTTTTTCCAATCTTGTGAACAAAAATGGATTCTGTTTCAAGTGATAACGAGACTGCTCCTAGGGGAAACAAGTCTGAGGAGGAACAGTTCCTAAAACAAGGGAACATAGGAAAAATTTTGAAGCAGACTAGTCCCTTCCACAACTAAGGAATCAGACTTAAAAACTGACACCCATTGTTATAATGTCCTAGAGGACATTTATCTTAAGGTCCCTAAGGCGAACAAACTTCCTAGTTGTCTACCTAACGGTTAAATTTCCTTTAACGAAGAACTATTTCACCTTGGGGTTAGACTTTCACTTCAAGACAACAATGTCCAGGTGCTTTGACTATTTGGGGATGCAATCACCTGGAGTAATGAGCCATAAGTCTCAACTCATAGCCTAGAAAGGATTGAGATAGCTAGATCCTTAGTGTTTAACCAAAGATCCCTTCTTTCTGATCTTCTCAGGTTTTGTCAATTTTTTTATCTTCAAGGGTTATTTGACCTTGGAAAAGGCTCGAGCCAGTAAGTAATTTTTTTCCTTGTATTTCGTCTCAAATTATGATAATTGATGTTCGTATGATTTCTTTTTGTAGTAGGAGAGATGGCCTTAAAAAAACCAGTAAAGATCCCTCTGGATGCCCTGAAGAAATTGGCTCAAAGGAAGAAAGCTGAAAGGGCACATAAGGCCCTAAGAACCAAAGTTAGGACTTCTACCCCCAAGGGCATTGTTGGGACCTTTGCTCCAAAAGGTGTTCTTCTTCCTTCCTTTACAGAAGTTATAATATAAGGTGACATGCCACCTCTTCTTGCCCCCATATTAAATAAGTGAAAACGTAACAAGTGTGAGCCAGACATGAAGGTGGAAGAGAAACCAAGAAGGAAGAATGGGACACCAGCCAACGAGGCTGGTGAGAGCAATGCTACTCAGGCCTTCCCTCTACTCACCGCTGAGGACCTCTTTAAGGAGAAAATGGAGTTTTTTCGCTCACTTTATCCCTACCATTAATGAATAGGTGATTTGCATTCCTTCTAAGTACTCGAAGGTCCTCTTGGTTGCTACGCCTTGGGAAATTTTAGATTACATAAAGAGATAGCTCAGCCATGTAAATTGGCAATTACTTTCTTTACTTGGCAATAAACCATCTCAACTTTGTCTAATATTTGGTTGCTTCCAATGATCTGCTCAGATCATGCATGTTTTTATCATGCACCGAGGTGTCATTGAGAAGGTTGCCTTAGGTCTAGAGGCAAGGGAAAATGCCTAGTTACTCTACAAAACTGAGAAAGCCGAGGATTAACTAGTTATAGAACAGACTCAGTTTGAAGCTGAGAAGGAAAGGTGGGCTTAGGAGATGAAAGAGCTCCATGTCAGGGTGGCAACATCTGAGTCTTCTCAAGTAGAATCAAGCAGGAGCATAAACACTTTTAAACTTGATTTCAATGAGTCTAGTGCGGAGAGTCAAGGGTTTCATTGGGGTTTTTAGGAGAAATGTTGATAACTTCGCTTTGTCTAAATAAGCTTGCATGTTGCCTTCATGATCTTAGAACTACCTATTGATTTGACTTGCTACCAATTTGGAGTCACAGTGAATGTTTAGGCCGGTGATCCCTAACGTCTGAGCTAGATTAATTTCGGTGACCAATGCCTTGTATTCTACTTCATTATTGGTTACTTAGTCGAACCTTAACGAATATATTACCTCAGTTCCATCTGGGCTGATTAGAACAATACTAGCTCTCCCTTTTGTGCATTCAAAGCTCCATCAATAAAGAGATTCCAAACATGTCCTACCACGTATGGCTCGGTTAGGTACACTTATACTTGATCGGAGGAACCTTCCATAATTTAATAGATGAGGAGATGATCATATACTGATCTCTCTGCCACAAAGTCTACTAAGGCTTGCCCTTTTATAGCTTTTCTAGGTTTTTAACAAATATCATATTCACTGAGCTCAATCTACCATTTTACTAGTCGACCAAATAATTTAGGTTGATAGAGAATTTGCCTCAGGGGATGGTTTATCAAAACAACCACCTGATAAGCCTAAAAGTAAGGTTGTAACTTCCTTACTGCTACCACCAGAGCCAGCGCCAACTTTTTAAGAGGAGAATACCTTGTCTCAACATCTAGTAATGCATTGCAGGTGTAATAGAGGGGCCGATAAACTTTTTTCGAATCTTTCTTTACAAGAATTGGGCTTACCGGTCGCCCACTGCTAAGTAAACATATATCACATCCCCAACTCCAAGGCTTCTCAGGTGTGGTGATAACCCGAGATACTGCTTAAGTTGCTGAAAGCTAGTTTCACATTCTTTTGTCCACTTAATCTTCTTTTCCTTTTTCATGATCTGGAAGAACGGGAAACACCTGTTTATTGCTTTGGATGGAAATCTACTCAATCTTTATAATTCCTTGGGAGTGGTAAGGGACTTAAGCTCTAATATCGCCTTTATCTACTATGGATTAGCTTCAATACCGCTCTCACTGACTATATACACTAGGAACTTACCTATCTGGACTTTAAACGCACACTTCTTAGGATTTAGTTTCATGTTGCATTTCCTTAGGTAAGAGAAGGTCTTATTCAGATGCTTCAAAAGTCATGAGCCTTTAACAACTTAGTAATCATGTTGTCAACGTAGACTTCCATGGTCAACCCTATTATAGGTTTGAAAACCCAATTAACCAAACTTTGGAACATAGCTCCTATATTCTTTAGTCTAAAGAGCATTACTTTGTAACAATATAACCCTTGGTCAGTCACAAATACGATCTTCTCTTAATCTAGTTCTTGCATTCTAATCTTGTTATATTTTGAGAATGTGTCTATGAAGCTTAAAAGCTTATGCTCTGTCATTGAGTCTACCAACTGATCTATTCTTCGGAGTGGAAAAATGACTCTTGAATAAGCTTTGTTCA
>JAXCLQ010036837.1:0-23582 GCA_035584115.1 Cedrela odorata | reverse complement strand
CATTATATGACCCACAATGTCGAACAGCTGCAGTCATCCTTTTCAGTGATAACTGATCATGGTCATGTAGCTGTTGTTGCTGTTGCATGTTGTGGACAAGATGGTGGCAGTTATCATAATGGTGTGTGAGGAGCTGAATTTGGAGCTCCTGGCGAGTTCCCCTAGGTTGAGCCTGCACTGGTGAGGCCAACATATCATCCCCCTTATCTGACAGAACTCGCTGAGGACCGCATGAAAGGTCATTTTTCAAAGGATGGAAAGCAGAAGACGAGTGCAAACGATTGAGCGTAGACGACACTTCTGACTTGTTCTTCAAACCTACTCTCTTGATAAAAGTATTATCAGTGGTAGAATCCATATCCAAGTTGTTGCTACCCCCATTTGATGACTGATTGAGAGGATCTCCATTTGAATGAGATCGAATTTCACATACTAATCCTTTTTTTGCGACTTCTAAGCTATTATCAACCTGAGAAGTACTTTCAATTTTTCCACCAGGACCCTTTTTTGCATTTGATGATGTATTATACCTGCATATTGACAAACTTGTATGTTATGACCATATGATGTCAATGACAAGTTTCAGAATTTCAAAAGGCATTAGAATATTAAAATTTCTAGATCCTTATCAGTTTCTTATACCTTGAGAAGGCTGAAGAGTCTGAACGTCTCAAAACATTGCGGTCATCCTGAATGGTTGACCCAATGTCTTTAACTCCTCTAAATCTCTTTAAACTGAGTTCAAGAGATGGTAGTTCTTTGGAATCCATAATGGATTTACTGTTCATATCCAAGATCTTGGAATGTTTATTTGAAGCCTCATACTCTGAATTTTCCTCCTCAGTATCAGTAATCTTAGTTATGCCGCCTGTCAGATTAGCAGCTTCATACTTCAGTTTGCTGGATGGACTCTCACTATTGAGGTCCACCTGTCCTTTATCAATTTGCTCCCTGAATTTACAGGAGCCCATCTCAATATGGTTATTTTGTTTTGTGCCTACAAGCTTGATTGGAACCTCAGTTTGGTACTCAAGTTGCAAATCTTGACCTCCATGGGGACCTACATCCAGGTCTCTGTTGCATTTTGCAATATTGTCTGAAAAGATAAAAATGAACAGTATGTTTTAGCATGAAAAGAAGATGAAAAAAAAAAAACAGAACTGAACAAAGATGTTAAGCCAGTATTGCACACAGCCACACATTCAAATATTTCATACATACCACATTGTTCCTCTTGTTCTTGGCACTCTTTTGCTGCAGTCATAGGGACCCTTCTGTTACAGGATATTTCAGCATTTGAGTGGATAACTTGGGCACAAGTGCTATCAAGGCACTCAGCAACTCGATCGCATGGAGACATGGCCCTGGGTTTATCAACTTCTACAGCTTGTTTTGTCCAAGAGCTCTGCAAAATGTAAAGATACTTTCATAATGAAATTCAACAGTCCAACTTGTGTTGATTCCTATTATGTCATATAAGCTTTGAAATGGATATAAGATTTGCATACTGTTACAAAACCTTAATTAAAGAAATCGTTTGTATTGGACCTCGTAAAACGAAAGTTAATTAACATGAAGATGGACAAGACAAGTAAACTTTAGCCCCAAACCTTTATCATACGTAAAATACTTGAGCCAGTAGAACAAAGATCATAATTCAAAAGTAAAGAAAACCAATACAATATCCCATTGAGTAAAATTGTATTGAAACCGGGAATGAAATTACTGCTGCACTAGGACAACAATCAACGTACAAAGAAACAGATTTCCAGCTGTTACAATTAAAAATTGATGACAGCCTTAACATAACCTGCAGGTATAAACAACACATGATCTTCTAATTTTTTATGGACCCATAATACCTGAGTGCCGCTCCCATCATCACTTCCATCCCCAACATTCAAACCAATGCTACCATTATCATCTTCATCGTTGCTGCTGGTGTTGTTGTCTGACTTTTCAACTCTTTTTGATTTTACAGATTTTTGGGTTTGTGTGCCGCTCTCACTTCCACTACCACTAGACTGAGAGAGACTAGAAATTAATAATAAACTGAAAGAGAAATATCAAATTTGAAAGAAAATGAGTACCATAATTAGTATAAAAATTTAAGTGTAAATTTTCTTGAATAATATTCATGCTACTAGACATAAATCAGAGGGAATAATTCTTTTTGTCTTAAAATAGTAGTATAACAGAATAGTAAAGCAGGAGAGTAGATGAAGGCCCAAACTCTGTTTATGGTAGGGAGTCAACATCTGAAGAGGAAAGTTCTAAGAACTTACACTATGACATCTTCTCCAAACATGCTGCCAAAGGTTTTTAAGCTCATTCTTTCGTATTGGCTTCACTAAAAAGTCAACCGCCCCTTTTGATAAACACTTAAAGACTAAACCCATGGAGTCAAGAGACGACATCACTGCACATAGATCTCACTGAAAGTAGTTAAAAGTATCCAATTGGAAAAAGTCATGGAAAGGTAATCATATAAACATGCTAGAAATGATTGATAAAAAGACAATAAAAGTTAAAATTAAAAGATCATACACAAAAATGTAACTTACTAATCACAGGTAAGTTTTTTCGTGTTTTGTGGCTCATAATCTTGGAGAGAAGACCAATTCCTGATAAGCAAGGCATGACAACCTCAGTTAAGACAAGGTCAAAATGATTGGTCAAATCTTCCAGTATCTTCCACGCTTGTAATCCATTTGCCGCTTCTGTAACTGGAAATATCAAAATGAATGTTATGAGTAGGAACTCCTCTTCAAGATTTAGTAATAACACAATGCAAGGCAAAAAATAGTGTATAAAAAGTCCTCTTTCACTTTATATGAATATGAAACTATACAGCTCTCATTGAAGTAATAAAAACCTTCTACAATGCAATAAGGGCATTCAAGATACAAATATCCATTCCCTATACCATTTTATTTTTTAAAACTTTTTTGAGTGACTCATACTTAAATATGTACAAAACAAAGAAATTGCCCATCTCTACAGGGAAATTGCAAATTTTATATTAGTTAAGTTCAACAGAATCCATGTCACCCCTTATTTATTAAAAAATGAAAGTGGATGTAAATTGTAAGCCATCACAAAAGCGAATGCTCTCCCCTATGTCTTTATTGGTAATATTAAGAAGAAAGAAAATCTCAAATTTACTTCCCTCATGCTTACAAGGATAAATGGAATATTAAGTATGATCGGGCATAGAAAAATCTGCCACAAGCACTACCATAGGAGCAAAAGCACTATCTTAGTTCACCCTTCTGTGGATCAATCAATCTTGTCAGATTTTTTTTTTTCTTTTTAATGATAGGAAACAGAAAGTGTACGTGCAATAAAAAAGAAATAATGAAAGTGGACCAAACACCCATGATAATGCAAAAACACCTAAAGGAGGATTATCACAATGACTATTTATACACTATCTCAGATACATAATACATCTGTGGATCTAAAGTTATATAATACATATGTCCTCAAAAGTTATCATGATGACTATATGCTTTATGAAAATGGTTTAGTTGTATTTCAATTATTTTAACGTTTGCTCTTACTTGTTGAATAATATTACAAGCTTTATGAAACAAAAATTAGTAAAATACTGGCGAGGGATTTTCATTATGGGTGTGTATACACACATATGTGAAAAGGTGTAAAGACTATGAGTTATGAATATTTTTCTTCTTTATTCCCTATTGGAAGCAATATTATTTGTTTAATTAAGATTTCCTTTAGATTTGGACTGGTCTATATAGGCCTTCATGTATTTCTTTTACAGTTTATTGGATTGATTTGAGGATACAGAAACCCCGATCTCTTGTATTTCTCTTCCCTCTTTTCTCTCTCTTCCACTCTTCTTCTCTTCTGGTTCTGCATCAACTGATTGGTGTTAAAATTCCAAATCTTGCTTCTACATTAGGAATATTAGTGCAAGTTGCCTTTAAAAGCTAGATAAGGTTTAAGGGTATCAATAGAAACAAAGTCAAGGCCAATAATTAACAAGTTGTTGTCAAAATGAATAATGATTGACAAGCATAAGTTGACAATTAAACTAGTTTTTCTTCCACTCACAATTTACTATTAGTGTCGTTCTCTCATCAAAATGCATAGAATAATCAACTTCTCAGGAAATAGATACCACAACAAAAATATTACGGGTATTGGCAGGTATGGTGCATATAATTCTGTATGTATTCATTGTTTTATTTCTAATACATGGAGTACAGTGGGACCAAGGTGTTTGTAAAGTGTACTATAAGAGTCTATTCATCTTCAACACAAGTAACTTGCTTGAAGACCATGTTTGCTAGGAAGACTATGTACATAAGATGCCATAAGACTAAATAAAAATTATGCAGAAACAAATATCAGATCCGAGTATCATCTTTGTTTCTTCTCTATGCTTCTCAAGGCAAAACTTGAGCTTCATAGCTCATAGGATATGAGTCGTTCTTACTAGAATTGGCAACAGATTTTTATTAATCACAAATTATACTCTTGAGTTCCTGACATTTCCTTTAAGTAGTTTTTAAGTTTAAAATCATTAGAAGTCACCATCTTTTGTAGTCATCCACTTCAAGAGTCCAGTCAATGTCAAGTGCCAAACATAGAAACAGAACAAAAAGACAAGTTTGTATATGTAAAGATCATAATAGTTCCATGCCTATGATGACAATAATGCATACAAGAGGGTATTAATAAACATGTGTGATGCAGTGTTTGTATTACGTGGGATGCAAACAAGAACACAAGAACACGGGACTTGATAAAAGGAGAAGACTGTATGCACGAAATTCATGATAGATCATGTCTGTGATGACAAGAATACATACAAGAGAGTATGAACAAACATCTGTGCAGCAACGTTTGTGTTTTGGTAGAGATTTTATTCTCATGTTGGACTCTTACCTAATAGCTTATATCTAAGTCAGTTTGACCAAGTGGTACTGTGTTTGAATCTCTGATTTTTTAATAAAACCATAACAAGTTATGCTTACGTTTGTGGTAGTGTTCATTGCTGCAGTTGTATTTGATCCAAATATCTTGGACATGAGTGGTGTTTTTGAGCTTAAATAAGCTTTTACCTATCAGCTTGAGTTTCTGAGTTGTGTGATTACTTAACATGTTACACTAAGATCAAAAGGGTAACAGGGTCTCCATTTGATAAACTTTTTTACTAACCGTCATAACTGCAGTTTCGAAGCAGAGCAGCAACAAGATGGCGAGTGGAATTGTCATTTTCTACGAGCAAAACCTTGAGGGATCTTAAGTGAAGAAACCGCTCCCAACAAACCATTGCCCCTTGAGGCTGTTGCTGCCGCATTTGCAGCACAGCCGATACCTGCACAGCCCCTTCACATTGATCTTTTACATCCTCTGCAATCTTATCGTCTTTCAACTGATCATCGTCAACTATGCTATGTTGTTCACCCACAACTATGTCCTCATCTCTGTTCTTCTCATCTTGCAAGCAACAATTTAGTTCCTGCAACTGTTTGTCCCCTTTGCCATCATTGTTCATCTGGACACTCCCTGTCAATCAGATTCAAAAAGACTGATAATAAGAAAGGTCCAAGACTGGAACAATGAAAAATTCTCTTCAATCCGGAAAACAAATAGCACATATCTTCCTCTTCAGGAATCCAACCTCTGTAAATATAAACAGTTCAATCTAATACCAACCTGGAATGAATCACCGTATTTGCAATGACACAAAAATCAGGTCCATCATTAACTTTACAAAAATCACCACAAATAAAACTGCTTGCTCTGAATCAACTAAAAAATTCCCCAAATTCGATAAGCTGTCTCAGCCCAGTAAGAGCAGAGTGTCCTGCAGACGAAAATCAAATCAAACCTCAACCAAAGCAGAAAACTACTCTGAAATTACTTAAAAAAGAACAAAAATAAAACAACAGACTCAAAACATTGACCAAAAAATCTAAAAAGTTGTCCAAAACCTAACGCACACTAATTATAACATCAGACAAAACAGAAATTTTACATGAAAGATTTCCAAGGTATCCGTATAAATAAAAATTTCACAATTATAATCCGAAACCCTAATCTCAAAACATAACAAGAGCGGACTATTACATAAATTCGATAGAAAGCAGAGAAGAAATACCTATACAATATCAATTAAGAACTAATTTCAGAATTTCAACACACTAAAAAATCGCTAACCATTTCTTCTACATGCTAAAACAATAAAAATGAAATCCTAACTGACAATCATGAAATGAAATTTAATGTATTAAATACTCAAAATTCTTAATATAATTACGAAATTAAACTGAATATGACTATTACCTCATAAGCTTCCCCAACCACTGTTCATGAGCTCGATCAAACAGGGATTTTCTTGAGCTATAAGCATTGCTGATAATTAATGATTTTAATTTTTGAAAAATAAAAACTACAATTTAATGAATTAATATCTCAATTTTTCGTTTTTCTTTTTAAAAAATAAATAGCTGCAGTCAGAAACAGAGATACCTAACAAGAGAAAAAAAAAATATCGGCGGATTTTGTTTTGGGAAAAAGGGAAGAAGATAGATATTACATACACCAGTACAGGTTGCTCACGTGGAGAAAATGGAGGTGTTGAATGTACGAGAAATTCCACGTCGGATTTGGGATATTTTCACGTGGCAAGAAATTATGGGGCCGAAGCGTTGCTGAGCTGGACGAAATCAAAAGCCGTGAGCTTGAGCGTTGGTAATAAAATCTCTATAGGAATGAGTCACACGTGTCGCTCTGCTAGGTGAGGAATACTAAAGGAAACGTCGTTTTCACGGACGTCAAATATCCAGCGTATTTTTTATATATTTGGTCAGTCTGAGATAAAAGCATGTGATCACGGCGTTTGACGATCGATGGTCAATAATGACCTCATTTCCTTGTCTCCGTGGTGCTACCTGATTGGTTAGTTGAAAACTAGGCAAAAAAATATCTAGGCGAGATTTTGTTCTCTTGTTGCGTGCGAGCATCTTATTCTGACTGTTGTCTGTAAGTTTAAACGACAGCAGTGTTCTTGGTGTATTTATTTAATATTGTTAATTAAAAAAAAAAGTTTAATTATGTTTTGTATATATCTAAAATGCGAATAACCTCTGCATAATTTCTATAATTCAATTAGAACTCTCTTAAATTTATTAGGAATTATCTTTATGATAAACATATTTGATCTATTTATTTAACTTCTCTAATGTTTAATTAAAGAATAATGCTAGGAAAATAATTTATTAATTTTAAATTTTTATTCAATTTTTTTTATATCACTTTGGTTTATATCTCATAATTTGTATTAAAAAAATTAGTGTTAATTAAGATTAAAAAAAAAAAGAGTTAATAATATCATCCAATTTTACAACTATAACACAATTAATTGTTTGTCATTTTTTTTTCGTGATTGAAGACTAAAACAATGTGGTCATAATTCTTCCTTTTATACATATATATATATATATATATATTAGCAATACATAAATATTAGAGAGTAATGCTAGACATTCTAAATTTTTACCTCAAATAATTATTTTAAATGATGTGTTATTCATCGAGTAGATAATGAAGTAGTATAATAAATAATTTTAAAATTTTTGTAAATATGTCACCACTTGATGAAAGATACATTATTTAATATCAAATTTTAAAATAAAAATTTAGCATGTCTAATATTTTTATAAATTAAATTAAAAGACGATCTTATTCCCAATGATAAGTAAGAAAAAATGATGAAAGAAAGATTTGCTACAAATTCTCTAAATTCATTTTCTAACTCTTAAATTTGCAAAATTAATTTATTTTTGTAACTTTTACCGATCATTTTCAGAAATCTCAAATTCTAAATTTAATTTAGCTCCTAATTAGAGTTTATTTTATTTTATTTTTAAAAATATAATAATTAAATCTATCAAACAAATATTAATTTATATTTAATATTTAATAATTTATTTTATAAATAATAAAATTAAAATACCTTAGCCTTACATATATTTTAATACATATTTTAATATATATATATATATATATATTTATATATATATTCAGCGAAATGAGTGGAAGGAAGCAGCACCTCCCTTCAAAGATATCACTATAATATTCCGTTATGCTATCAAGGATGTGCCAAGTGATAATATTGTTTTTAAACAAAACGACAAACAAATTTCAATTAGTGCTAAAAGACAAGATGATTCATCATTATCATCACTCTTCCATAGAAAAGCTCTTTTTGTTAAGCACTTTTTTTGTCATAAAACAACTGGAAGCAACTTAATCCAGAAGCAATTTCGGAGACAACTTCTACTCAAAGCAAAATACTGGTACACACAAGGAATTTACGCCTTGACTGTGTCGTATTGTTCTTTTAAGGGCCGGGTTGGTTTCGGTTCCAAGCTTAAAATTCAGGCCCTTTTGGTTTCAAGCTTAAAATTTGAGTCCGGTCGATTCAAGCTATTTGAAATTAGAGGTCTGATCCGTAATAGACTCGTTACAAGATTGAACTGACATTGATCGCGAGGTTGAACTAATTTAACACAAAAATAAATAATAATAGAAAATCTTTACATAATTGCTGGGATTCTTACAGTCTGATAGAGATTGAAGCTGAAGAGTAATGTTGTAAATTATAATATTTTATTTTTTTAATTTTTAATTTTTTTTCTATAAATAATCATTCATTGTTATTTTCAAATTATTTTTTTTAATTATTCAATCTCTCTCAACTCAATTTTTTTTATCTAAATATAAAACTTATAATTAATTAATTTTAGTAGAAATAAATTATAAACACTGCAAATTCTGACAGTTGAAATTAGTAATTGTAATAGTGTATTTAATTTAATATTTACTTAATTTATTAATTTTAGTTAGTATTTAATTTAATTAATAATTTGAAATTTTTTGTCACTATTTAATTTAAAATTTTCTTTTGTTAGTATTTAATTTTGTTATTAATTTTTTTAATTTTTGTCACTATTTAATTTTAAAATTTTATTTAAAAAATAATTTAGTTATTTTTGTTTGCATTTACTTTAGTTAATAATTTTAAAATTATTGAGATTAATAATTTAATTTTGTTAGTTATTTTAAATTTTGTTAGTTGTTACTTGTTTATTATTGTTGGTAGTTACTAATTTTAAATAAATTTTGCTAGTTATTAATTAATTATTGTTGTTAGTTATTTTTATTGTTATTTATTTTACTTTATTTTAATTAGAATGATTTATATTAAAATTTTGTTAGTTGTTGAATTTAATTATTTTTGTAATAGAAAGTTAGAATTAGATTTAATTTTTACATTAGGAAGTTAGAATTGAATTTAATTTTTACATTAGAAAGTTAAAATAGATAAAATACAAATTTAATTGAAATTAATTGTTAAACAATTTAAAAAATATGACATACCATTCATCACAAAGATCACACAGATTTCCTTATAGTATAGATGAATCGATATCCTAGTTCGAATAATATCAGAATGTTTTAAAAAAATAACTTCATAGTATAACAAATCTAACAGAAATTACAACAGCTAGTAGTAGTTAGAGTAGACAATATAGGTTTAAAATATGACAAGTTTTTGAAAAAAAATATTGAACTTGATAAAACAACATTTAAATTTTGTGGTGCGATGTACGTGCACAAAAAAAGGGGATCAGTTAGTCACTCTTAAAAGATACGTAAATAAAAAAATATTCAAGATACTTAGAAAATGTGGAAAGACAAATGCAAATCAAAACAACCAGTGGGATATTAAGTGGTAATTTTTGCTTTGACCTTATCTTGTCAAGAGACGCAATTTGTCAATAGTTGATCATAAATGATCAACCATTTACACAAAATGAATACCACATTTAGTTGAAATGATGCAACAACATCAACTCGTTTTTAAAAAAATACCTAAGACAACAACATGAACACATACACTTAGAAAATTTAATGAGATGAGATAAAATTTAATAATAATTCTTAAATAAAGTAACTGTACATTTTTATTGACATAAATGTGTCAATAATTTGCATTATATTTGTGTTACTTGTCATTAAATTAACGTAAAGTGATAATTAAATAAAATAATTATTGAATTTAGACATTTTGAATTTTCACATAATGTAATGCCTTTTGCGAAAGTTATTAATAGTATTACGCAAGAGTTTATGATTGTAAATAAAATTCTTTACATTTCATTTGATAATGCATCGAATAACACAGCTTCAATTTTTTCTTCTTAAAGATGCACTAAACCCATGTTTAGAAAGAAAAGTTTTTCACAATAAGTGTACTTGTCACATATTGAATTTATGTGTGCAAGATGATTATCAAATAATAAAACCAATAATTGATGCAATTAGAAGTGTTGTGCTTCATTTAAAATCAGCTACAGCTAGAGCTCAATCATTTAAGGAATTGTGTCGTCAACACGAGTTAAGGTTTAAAAAATTGACTCTAGATATGCCAATAAAGTGAAACTTCGCCTATGAAATGCTTAAAAATATTTTGCCTTACAGAATTTCAATAATTAAATTTTGAAATATGAAAATGAACAATTATGAATTAACAGATGATTATTTTCAAGTTGCAAAAATTATTTTGTAGCTTTTATCAACAATGAAAGAAGTCACAAAACTTTTATTTAAGCAAAATTATCCAACAACGCATCACGTAATTCCTACATTATATAGCATTCAATATGTTTTTAAACAATATATGGAACATCCGACATTCGCCATAATAATGTTAGTCATGGTAAAAATATTTAGAAAGTATTACGATGATATGCCCCTTTTATATTGTATTGTACTATATTTAGACCCTAAAATAAATGTTTCAGGTTGTAAAACTCTTATAGAATAATTTTACAAATTCTTAGATTCAAATGATTCTGAGCATTTGAGTCCCAAAACCCAAATACGTATCCAACAATATAAGAAAAATTTGTCATAAAATATTTTAGGTATTTTTCACTCGTATAAGATTATATACTTTGCAGGTATGTCTACATCTACTGGTAGTAAGGGCTCTTCTTCCTCTTCCTTTACTTCTACTATTTCTAGTAACGGTTGGAATCTGTACATGAAAATCAAAAAGAGACTAAGAAGAATGTCATTGTCATTCAATAAACTCTTATACTACATGTAGGGTTTAGCTGTTCAACTAGAGGAAAATTTCAACATACTAAAAAGATGAAAGGAAAATCACAAGCTTTATCCTATCTTAATGAAAATGGCACGAAACTTTTTCACACCACTAGTGTCTACAATTTAATCAGAAAGTGCATTTAGTTTGAGCGACCAAACATTGAATTCACGTAGAAGTACAATGGCCCCGGAGGTTTTGGAGATGCGAATGTGCTTTAGGAATTGAGTCAACGAAGAAATAAGACTATAACAACTTCAACAATATCAACTCTTATAACCAACTTTAACTATGAATGAGATAAGGGAGAAGAAGATAAAAACGAAGAATGACGAAAGTTAACTGCCAATTATAAGTAATTAGAATTTAGATTTAATAATTCTTAATAAGGTAAGGCCTAATGTCCTCTTCTTTATTATATTTTTTAATTAACTTATTCTATTTTTTATTATTATTGTAAACTATGATTGAATGTAAAAAAATTTATGAGGTTCATGCTGATTGTCTCCCTTATTGTATTTTTTTAATTAATTAATAAAAATTAACACCATTGAATGAATTTTTTTAAAATAATTTTTGATAATTTATAAAATATTTTGTTTAATTTTAATTAAATTGAAAAAAAAGTTAAACCTGACAAGCCTATTGATATGTTATTGATAATATCATATAAATATTGATGTGTTTATATATTTTTGATGATAAATAAAATTATGAATAGATTGTTGTGTATTTCATTCTTTATAATATCAATTTCACTTGTAAAATAGATATTGTTAAATGAGATTGATAATTATGCAAAACTAAACAATTTTTCTGTGAAAAATCTGTGAACAAGTCAATAAGATCGATACATAAAACTTAAAAGATCAATACATGTTTAAAGGATCAATACAGAAAGGTCTTATGATCGATACATATGAAAGAGTATCGATATTTTTAAGTCCGAGAATTGAAAAGAAATTATAACTTGGACCAGTTAAATACTTATAAAGAAGATGATCGATACATTCAAATCAGAGATTTCAAAAGAAATTACGAACTCAACCAAATCGATACATACTTTAAAGCAGATCGATAATTTCAAGTCAGTGACTTCAAAAATAATTACAAAATTGAAACCAGAACTAGCTCAGAATAGAAACTGAAACTAGCCTAGAACTGAAACCAAAATCAACCCGAAACTAAAACCGAAACCAACCCGAAACATGACCGTTTAAAGAACTAGAACTAACCTAGAGCCTATTAACGGTTACATCATCAATTTCGGTCCAATTCAATTAACGTTAAATCGTGAAGTCGGCTCGCTATAATTTCCAGTTCAGGTTGATTTCATCTTTGCCAGTTTGGCAGTTTATCAACCCAGACCAAACTGACTCGAAACCATCGGTTCTGACCTGTTAGACAACACTAGTGTGACACGGAGTCAAACGAGCCTCGTATTACTCCTTTTATTGTATATTCAAACTGTATGTGAAATTATTTGGCCTTTTTTAATCTGGTATATCCGGCATTTATTTTCCTGGCAAGCAAAGATGATGCTCTTCTTTTACCTTCTCACCAATCCTTTACAACTTAGCTTTCCTAAAAACAAAAATAAATAAAAAATATAAGACATGCATCAATAATATAACACCATTTATATCAGTTAGGGATTTGTGCTTATAGCACTACCGAAAATATTAATACAACAATCAACCGTTCATTTATACTTGATAGATCATAAAAATAAAATCCTCAGAGATTATAATGAAATCAGCATGGCTTCATATGCTCTATGCGTAACTTCAGAACTGTAATTCAGAGTTAAGTGTGGAACATCATCTATCTTCACTGCCAAACTTTCGCAGTCGAGAGCCGGTTATTGAGTCCCAATTCATTGTATGCAGCTGTATTAACTTACTGCTTGGCGATGCTAGAGCCAACCAGCTCGGCCAGATGCAAAGGCAATCCAATTTGACAAGCACAAGATGAAAATAGTTTTTTAGTAACCAAAACCAGCTTAAAAAACACTGGGATTAGTTCATTCGCATTATCTCACTGTGTCATTAACACCATTGCTTGCATGATTATGGTAAAAGAGGCATTACACAATTGTAGAAAAGAAACACAATAAATGAAACATAATAAAATAACAACAATATTTTCAAGAATATATGTATGGTATTTGTGGGGGAGTATTGTGCACACACAGTTTCCAGAGGCCTAACATGAAAGACCATGATCAAGCTTCAATTTATATCTACATCTCATAAAATATTCTAGTTGAGACCTCATGAATATCACTTGAGAGCTTAAACGCACTGGGATTTAAATATATAATCATCGACTAAATAAAAAATATCATTATGCAAACAGCAATAGAGTATTATTTTATATCACCGTCCACCATGAAAACTTATTCCATTCTTTAGCCAAATCATCCTTCAACCACAACCTCATGGCATCAAATTACCATACAACAAAACTTTTTGTAAAATGAGAATACAGTAGCCAAACAAGGCCTTAGTTATGATCCAATGAATAGTTAGATCTTAATTATTTCTGTTCAAAAAAAGAAAAGAAAAAAAAGAAAAACCGTTTCTCGCTTCATCATGGAAAATTGATCCGCATGCACCTTTTACATGCCAAGAATGATAAGAAATACTATTAAAAGTACAGTAGTATGTAATAGTTTATGCTGCAGCAGACTGCTTTTCTTCATACTCATCAAGATTTAGAGCTTCCAACAACTTTGGCCAGGATTCTGGGATTCCTCCTGGTAGAGCGAATTCCAACAATTTTGCTCGACTACGGTAGAAATCCTCCACAGGCTGACTCTGCAAGCACAGCAGGATTACCAAAGCATGGATTACTAGCACAAGAAGGGAGTTAGTCTAATTATCAGTAAAGCATGTCCAAACAACACAGAAACAGAAATATTGTTTGTTTCCACACCATCTCACCACAGAAAACCTACCCACAGGCCCTTCTAAAATAAAGAAAAATAATTATACCAAAATAATTTTAGAAAACTCCATTTCATGATATTATAATTTCATTTCATCTTCTTTGATAAATGCATATAAAAAGTTTGAAAATGAATTTCCATTCCACTACAGCTGCAATACTTTCAGTATGAAAAATGTTTTGAGGGTAAAAAAAAAATCTCATGAAGATAAAAAAGAAGTTTTCCAATTTGCATAGTTTACAGTTGTCTTTTTCAATTAAAAAGTATAGCAAAAGAATGTACTGATACCTTTTTATTGTAGATACGGAGTCTTTCTTTCACCACCTCTTCAGTATCATCTGCTCGAGTGATGAGCTTTGGCATACAATGCGGAGGAGGAAGAAGTGGAGTCATGCTCATTCCGGGGTTCCCATTCTCACCCCTGACATTAATAGAGGCCACATTGAAATTTCCCCCACACTCACTGCACATTCTTCTACCAAGGCATTTCTCCAGCAAGACATCTTCCCGAAGCTTGAGATTGACAACCAAATCAATGTCGATCACGACTTCCAGTGTTTCCTGAAAACAAAAGTAAACAAGGCATCTGAACACATGGAAAAAAAAAACATAACTAATCTGGGAAGAGAAACAGAATAACAAAGAGGATCACTAGGTGAAGAAAAGTAAAATTAGAAAATTATTGTTCCTTAAAAAGGCAGTATTTGTTGTAGACCAGTAAAAAGCACTCCACTCAGTTGGGTAAACAAGGTTGGACAGAAACTCAGATAAATATGTTCCAATTTAGAAACATATATTTTAACAACATGAAACATTTCCAAATTGAGGCCAAACCAACTAATCATGGCAAAGAATATTAATTCACATGGATAATTCTATTGCAAGTATTGAAACAAAAAGGAAAATGGAATATTAGGAAGCTATATGAGATAAGATTTTAACAGCAGAAAGCAAAATTCTGGTCTCAATGGACAAGAAGGTGCTCACTGCTTGTTTCAATGTTCGAGGAAAACCATCAAGAACAAAACCCAATTCACCCTTAGCTTCCCCAGCTTCAAGTCTCTTCGACAGTAAGTTGAATATAATTTCATCTGACACCAACTTACCTTGGTTTACAATCTCTGAAAGCTGCAGCAGACAGTAAAAAGAAAATCAGACCAATATCTTACCAAGAAAAAGCAAACCAAGGCACACGTAAAAGATCACTTGAACCTATTACTTTGTAATGTTAGTAGACAAATAATTAACAGCAAAAACAAAAATCAGGGTCTATGCTAAAGTTTCTAGAAATATGTTTCTAAACTGCTACAAATATCAAATGAATCTGGATTTTCAAACTTTTAACAGTCATGGAACAAGATCACCTAGGGGAATTCCTGAAATCTTTGTACATTTCAACTTAAGGTTCATTCCAACAGTTCAAGACAAATCACAAACGCACATCAGCAATGATTAGGTAATAACTACATCATAGGCAATTTAATTGAAAGCTCACATTCTGCACACAATTCATCGCCAATGGCCATACAATGAAACAAAAACAAAACATTCACAAAATTGTTTCCTAATATTTCTACTGGATGGCTTAAGAATATTGACTAAATGTCATTGGATTTGCATGAAGCTTAGCCACCTACACCAGAAATATCTTCAACAAAACGGAGTGAATGCCAAATGATCTTCTCCAAGATCTAAGGTTAAACAAGGTCAAACATCACAAACCCAGACCAAAAATAAATTAAGCAATTTAACAGTAGCAGCAAGTAAAAAATTATGCATCAATCAATGAAACAAAAACGTAAACAACAAAAAGTTCACGAAAAGAAAAACACCTGTTGAGAGAGGGGGCCAGAGGAGGCGAGTTCTTCGCGAACAAGATCACCAGTGGCAATATGAGGGACACCAAGAAACTTCGAAAGCCGGCTAGCGTACGTGCCTTTGCCGACGCCTGGGCAGCCCAGGAAGATCCATTGAACATTCCTGTCCTAGAGATCTTTACGCGCAAAATTATGGCTCTGAAGAATAGAAGTACAAGCATCTCGCTATGTTAGAGAAGGAAATTGAAGAGGGTCTTGAAATGCGTGTAAAGGCCTGCATCCTCGTAGAGATCTTAAGAGGGCAGCACCACCGGAACTCATGAGTTGCTACTGCTTTTCAGGGTAAAATGTTTCGAGTTCAACCCTGAGTTTAGGATTATTTGTATTTTTAAATTTTTAGCCCGGTTTAGGTCAACCGTGAGAGATTTTGTTCATGTAACAAATAGGATAAATTTCGGGGGTAATTATCAAATTAGTCCCTGTAATTTGAAACATTAATAAAAAAGTCCAAAATTTATCGCTTTGTCTTAAATTTATACCCCCATTCAAATCCGTTTCCAACGATTATACTGTCGTTTTATTTAAATAAATTTCAGAGGAGAATTATAACGTTGATGCCTTTCGTGTGATTCGTAAAAGAACTCATTTTACATAAAATTTTGTGAAAAGACATCTCCCAGTCGTTAAGAATATTTTTTATAAAATAATATTTCAATTATGCAAAAACAAATAAAATTAATCAATTAAAAAACTTTGTAAAAATAAAATAAATTTACATATATCTTGACTAAGTTTACCTTTAAAATCTAATATTGAGTTGAAAAAAGAATAATAATACAGAATTGATTTTAAATTTGGGATTTTAATTTTAGACCATATTTTGAAATTCTAGCTAGTGGCATGTGTAGGCTGTATCTAGGGCCGCCAGTGGGGCAAGTTCGAATTGGCAATGGAACTAGAAAGGCGGTTGGCCACCGAATTTGGTGTACATCGACGAGATTAGAGCTCCGGTGAAGTCGCATCTATCTACTATAGCATCTTTTTGTGCTAACCGTTCCAAGAAGCTTGATGATTTTGGAAGAGTCAATCACTACCGTGGAGAAGGCTTTACTGATGATTCACTATTCGACGAAGCATCTTCGGCTGTGAAAGCAGCTCTTCAAACTTATTTCCCAAACGAACTCGGATTGTCTGTCTCTTCATTGACCCATTTCTTCTCTTTTTTCATCTCCAAATCTAGTCGTTAAAGGTTTTTTTTTTTATTTTATTTTATTGTGAGTTGGTGTTCTGAGGTATAATTTCGCATGGTTTTGTAGTGTTTTTTGTTTCTGTACTACTGATTTTTTAAGAAGAAAATAATGCGAGTAATGGTGAAGGCGAAAAATGTGCTCGGTTTACCCACATTTCTTGTTCTGGCTCCGGTTTTAACAAGATCTCTAAACCTATCTCTCGAAGACAATATATTGGAGCAGATAGTGTTTAAGACAAAATTCAAGATCCCAATGTAAAGCCCGCATCTTGGAACAAAGATGACCACACTCCCTGTAACTGGGTCTGCGTCAAATGTAACCCGAGATCCAACCGATCATCAAGCTGAACCTCAAGAGGTTCTCTCTTTCGAGTCGGATCGGTCATTGCCTTCTACAACTTTAATTCCTGAGAAAGCTCTCTCTCGAGTAACAATCTTATTGGAAAAATTAGCCACTTACGATTCGCTTGATAAAGTTTTGATAGATTATCAGCTACTAGAGGTTCACGTGAATGTTTGGCCTGTGTTTTCAAACATTGGTGGTTATGAAAACCCATAAGTCCATAACTTCCCCTTCATGAAAATGTTTTACTCATTTTTGCAACTGTTAGTAAAGGTCATTAAGGGTGGTAACTTTCAACAACTGCAGTAAACTTTCTAAAAACGAATTTTGATGAAAAAACTTATAAATAAGAAGTTATTTTTAATGAAGGCCCCCTAAGTTTGTTATTCTCTATAAACTCCATTTAGTGAGGATTAAGAGAGTTTGGAAGGCTTTTCTACCGACGTCAAAACAACAAAAAAATATTAATGGCAAGACATAAGTTTCTTAGACTTCCGCATTAAAGTTTTAGAAATTTAGAGCATGATTTATGTTTCCATACTTACATTTGGTATCAAAGCATGTCTATGCTTCTACTTTGATGTGTTTTATGTGTGTTTTGGGTGAAAAACCATAATTGAAATATATGGGTTCAATCGGCCATTTTTTAAAATTTTCATGCAATTGAATTTTGTTATTTTTAAGCCAAATAAATATGCCCAATGTATTCATAAATGAATTTAGAACATTTTGGACATAAAAATTGTCATAAATCATATATAAAATTGGTCGAAAAAAGGGTCTGAATGCTGTCGGGTTCATGGGTCTGAAACCAGGTCATAAACGGTTCAGGTCGACCCAGCGAAAGGTTGAAGACGAACCAGAAGGATTTAAATGACATGTCGTTTTGTAAAGAAACTTATAGATAACATGTCAGTTCCTATCAGGTTTCGTCTTATTATTATGTACGATATGTCATTTTTATATGGTTAATTAAAATGACACGTCAGTTTTTTAAGGATTTAAGCAGAAAATATTTGTGGCTATTAACGACATGTCGGTTCTTGTTAGGTTTCGTCTTATTATTATTTACGACATGTCATTTTTATATGGTTAATTAAAATGATATGTCGGTTTTTTTAAGGATTTAAGCAGAAAATATTTGTTGCCATTGAGATTCAAACCCAGACCACTGAATAAGCATTACCTTTACCACTAGGCCGCGTGTTATTTTGTGTATATATTGTATTCAAGATGTTATTAAACAAATTCTTAATAATTGTATGAAAAATTAGTCCGCATGAATCGAACCCGAAACTTAGTTCAATGAATACCAGCTTTTTACTGCTGGGCCGGGCTTCACGTTTTATATTAGTGATTATATTTTAATTAAATGTATGTTATGTATGACATTGTCCGTAAATTCTGAAAATGATGCAGTTTAGTCATAAATTATATTTTGATTATTTATGATTTTGGCCTAAATTTTAGTTTTATTTACCATAAAATATGTAGATCATAAGAATTTACAATATTTGGTAATTTTTAATTTTTGACATGAAATATGCATAATTTATTATAGTTTATGATATATATATATATATTTTATGATTGATGAATACTTAAACTTTATGCATTTATTTTTATAAATATTTATAAATGCATATATTTGGATAAGAGCATGCAAAATTAGAATATCAAAATTAAGAACTATTGTTGGGAATATTTGTAGTTTATTTTGTTATTAATTATATATCTAGGAAAATTCTGTCAAAAGGGTCGTAAGCTGCCTAAGGAGATTGGGTTTTAAGTGAGACCGCTTGTGACTCCTCTAATCTTTCTTGGAAATTTTTCTAGTGTAATTTTTAACTTAAATAAATTATTTAATATTACTTGTACAATAGATTTAAGGAAACAAAAATATTAAGTAAAATTTCTAAATTTCATATGTTTGAGTGATTAATATAATTTTTAATTTAGGAAGTAGTCACAGCATCTCTAAATTAAGTGAGAATTATATTAGGATTACATATAGTTTAAAGACATAAATTGTGATTAATCATATTGATTGTAATAAATTTTATCCCACATGAATTTTTATTACATTTATATTATTAATTAGGATAAAGTATCAAATTATTTTTCTTAACTTACCCACAGGAATTAAGAAAATATAATTTGATAGTTTTATCACAAAGATATATGAATCTATTGGAGTAAAATACTGTTTGTAGAGTAAAATACTTAGTCTACAAACAGTATTTTTATGATTATTGATTCATATTTTAAGATATGTTTTATATTGATAAAGCATAATATTAGTCTCAAATTTATGACATAAGCATGTATTGTGTACAACTTCAGAACCTGTAAACTTATCTAACATCAATGTTCCTAAACTAAAAGGAGACAATTATAAAATATGGAAGGAAAATGTTCTTCTTTATTTAGGGTGGATAGACATTGATTATGCTATTCAGAAAGATAAACTACCTGCAATAATTGATATTAGCACTTCAGCTGAAATTGCTCTTTATGAAAGTTGGGAGCAATCTAATCGCCTTAGTGTCATGTTCATTAAGACAAAAATTTCTACTGGTATCCATGGTTCTATCGCTCAGCATGATAATGTCTGAAATTTATTTAAGGTTATTAATGAACAATTTGAATCATTCGATAAGGCCTTAGCTAGTACCCTGATAATGAAGTTTTCTTTCATGAGGCTCACTCGTATCAATTGTGTGCGTGAACACATCATGAAAATGAGAGATATTGTAGTTCAACTCAAAACACTTGATGTTGAAATGTCTTAATCATTTTTAGAGCACTACATTTTAAACACTCTCCCTCAACCATACAGACCCTTCAAAATCTCATATAACACACATAAGGATAAATGGTCTATTAATAAACTAATGACCATGTGTGTTCAAGAGGAAGGGAGGTTGATGATGGAATCGGGAGAAAGTTCACAAAGTGCACATTTAACTGTATAAGGAAGGAAGAAAAGGCAAGCTAAACAAAAGGGGAAAGATATAACACCAAAGATATTTCCCCAAGCTGAAATTCAGAAAGAATCTAAATGCTTCTTTTGTAAGAAAAAAGGGGCATATGAAGAAGGATTGTGTGAAATTTCAGCAGTGGCTTTCTAAGAAAGGTATTTCAATCCTTTTGTTTGTTATGAATCTAATATGGTTGAGGTTTGTCATAATACATGGTGGATTGATTCTAGTTTTACAATCCATATTACCAATATTTTGCAGGGCTTGCAAAACCTAAGGAAGCCAGTGAGAACTGAGCAATATATCTTTTCATGAAACAAAATAAGCTCGCCCGTAGAAGCTATTGGGACATACAATTTAGTTCTCAATAGCGGTTTTGTAATGACATTAGAGAAGACTTTTTATATTCCTAGTTTTTTTAGAAATTTAATTTCAGTTTCAAGACTTGTACCCTATGGATATTCCTTTACATTTTCATATTTATTTATAAATATTTTTTTATAAATCTGATCTTGTTGGAAATGGTACATTGTCTGATGATATTTTTCATGTTAACTTACAAAATGATGCTTTTTATAATATAATACATATGTATACTGGCAATAAAATATGTGTTATGAATGAAAATTCCTTTATGTTATGGCATCGGAGATTGTGACATATCTCCATACAGAGAATTCAAAGATTAGTAAATGATAGAGTACTTACTACTCTAGATTTTACTAATTTTGATATTTGTGTGTATTATATTAAAGATAAGCAAACCAATAAGTTTAAGGAAGGTGCCAAAAGGAGTTCTGACATATTAGAAATCATACATACTCATATATAGTCCTAGCTTAGACTCGTATAGTCAGAAGTATTTTATCACTTTCATAGATGATTGCTCACGATACATGTATATCTACTTATTGAATATTAAGGATCAAGTATTAGATGCTTTTAAAATATTCAAAGCTGAAGTAGAGAAACAATGCAATAAGCAAATAAAGATCGTGAGATCTGATAGAGATGGTGAATATTATGGTAGATACACTTAGGATGGACAAGCACCTGATCCATTTGCGAGGTTTCTTCAAGAACATGGGATTGTTGCCCAATATACTATACCTGGTTCTCCAGATCAAAATGGTATAGCTGAAAGAAGAAATTGGACATTATTAGACATTATTAGACATGGTGTGGAGTATGCGAAGTTGCTCTAAACTTCCTAAGTCGTTGTAGATTGAATCTTTTAAGATAGTTGTGTATATATTAAACCGTGTTCCAACTAAGGATGTTGCAAAAACACCATTTAAGTTATGGAAAGGTTGGAAACCGAGTTTGCAACATATACGCATTTGGGGTTGTCCTTCTGAAGTAAGAGATTACAATCCATAAGAAAAGAAGTTAGATCCAAGGACCATTAGTGGATATTTTATTGGATATTCAGAAAGGTCTAAAGGATATAAATTTTACTGTCCATCTCATCACACTAGGTTTTTGGAATCAAAAAATGCGAAATTTCTTGAGAATGATTTGATCAGTGGGAGAGATTAACTTTAGAATATAGTTTCTGAAGAAGACATTCAAAACCTTCCACATCAGATAGTCAATTAATTGTCATTAACAACACCCCTCCAGTATAAACGGGTGCTGATTATCCATTGATTGATATTTAACCAATAATGAATGACAATCCAACTCCACAACCAAATGATATTCCAGTAGATCAAGTTGTTCAGGAATTACCTGAAAATATTGAACAACCAGTTAATCAACAACTCCCTCAAGAGATTGTTAATACAACATTAAGAAGATCTACTAAAATTAAAAGATCATCTATACCTAGTGATTATATTGTGTATCTACAAGAGTTTGACTATAATACTGGAGCCGAAAATGATCCTGATACATTTTCACAAGCCATGAGTTGTCAAGAATCTGACTTATGGTATAATAGCATGAAAGATGAGATGAATTCCATGTCAACAAACAAAGTCTGGGATCTTGTTGAGTTGCCTAAAGGGTTTAAACCCATCGGGTGTAAATGGATCTTTAAGACTAAGAAAGATTCATTAGGCAACATTGAGAGGTACAAGGCCAGACTTGTTGCCAAAGGATTCACTCAAAAGGAAGGAATCGATTATACAGAGACTTTTTCTCCTGTGTCTAAAAAGGATTCTCATTAAGAAATTATGGCATTAGTAGCTCATTTTGATCTAGAGCTACATCAAATAGATGTGAAAACGACATTTTTCAATGGAAATTTGGAAGAAGAGGTTTACATGAAACAACCTGAGAGGTTTTCTTCCAAAAATAGTGAGCATTTGGTTTGTAAGCTTAAGAAATCTATATATACATTGAAATAAGCCTCCCGTTAGTGGTATCTTAAATTTCATGATGTTATCTCTTCATTTGGTTTCGAAGAGAATTTTAGAGAGATTCAGAATGAAAAATTGTTCACTAAGTGTAGCACCAATTGTCAAGGGTGATAAGTTCAATTTGAACCAATATCCTATAAATAATTTTGAAAAGGAACAAATGAACAACATTCCATATGCTTCAGCTGTTTGAAGTATGATGTATGCTTAAGTCTGTACCAGACCTGACATTGCTTTCGCAGTTGGAATATTGGGACGATATTAGAGTAACCTAGGTATAGACCTGGAAAGCTGTAAAGAAAGTCTTGAGATATCTTCAAAGTACTAAGGAATACATGCTTATATATAGACGAACTGACAATTTGGAAGTAGTTGGCTACTCAGATTTTGACTTCACTGGCTGTGATGTTCAAGAAAGTCAATTTCTTAATACATCTTTATGCTAGCTGGCGGAGTCGTATCTTAGAGGAGCGCTAAGCAAACATTGATTGCTACTTCCACTATAGAGGCCGAGTTCGTTTCGTGTTTTAAGGTTACTTTACATGGAGAATGGGTAAAGAGTTTCATGTCTAGTCTTAGAATTGTGGATTATGTTTTTAGGCCATTGAGGATATATTGTGATAATTCAGCTGCTGTATTTTTGACTAAGAACAATAAAAGTGGTAGTCGAAGTAAACACATCGACATCAAATACTTAGCCATTAGAGAACATGTTAAGGAAAATAAA
>JAXCLQ010036827.1:0-23583 GCA_035584115.1 Cedrela odorata | reverse complement strand
ATGCTTAGCCCACTTAATTACATATGTATATATTTATTCATAAGATAAAATCCCAAAATCACCTTGATAATAATGAATTTTCAATTTTACCCTTATAAATTTACTTTATATTATTTCTCAAAATTCTAACACTTAATACTTTAATAAATATATTTACAACCTAGCTATGAATCTTACAAAAGAAATTGCGAGTGTCATATGTTTAAACTTTGGTGAGATCTTAGTTCCTAAGCCTGAGCTATAACTCCATTATTGTCATAGTACAAAGTTACTAAGTTAATTATGGAAGGAACCACTCCGAGTTCTATCACAAACTTTCGGATCCAGGCAGCCTCTTTTGTAGCTTCAGAAGAAGTGACATATTTAGTATCTATAGTAGAGTCAGCTGTGGTAGTCTTCTTGGAACTCTTTCAATAGACAGCACCTCAATTACATATGAAGACAAATGCTAAAATAAACTTTCTATCATCTACATCTGATTGGAAATCAGATCAGTGTAACCATTAAGTTTTAACTCATCACCCCTATAGGTCAATATCAAATCCTGAATTCTTTTCAAATACTTAAGGATCTTTTTGACCGCAGTCCAATGTTCTTCTCCAGGATTTGCCTGATATCGACTCTTAATACTCACAGTATACGCTATATCATGTCTAATACATAGTATAGCGTACATAACATTATCTATTGTTGAAGCATAAGGAATTTTCTGCATACGGTCACCCTCAGATTCAATCTTGGGTCCCTTCCCTCTTAAGAGATGAACACTATGACTGAAGCGTAAGAAACCTTTCTTAGAGCTATCCATACTGAACTTCTTCAGTACTTTATCTATGTACAAACTTTGGGAAAGACTTATAATTTGTTTTGCTCTATCTCTATAGACATGAATACCCAAAATAAAGGTTGCTTCTCCTAGATTTTTTATGGAGAAAACATAGACAACCACAATTTAGCTTCAGATAACATACCTACATCGCTTCCTATGAGTAGTATGTCATTTACATATAATACAAGGAATGTGATGGCATTGTTATTTTCTTGTCTGTAGACAGATAGTTCATCAATATTCTTGATGAAGCCAAACAATTTGACTGCATCATCAAATCATACATTCTAACTTCTGGAAGTTTGCTTTAATCCATAAATGGATCTATACAATTTACATACCTTATGACTATCATTTAATGCAACAAACCTAACGGGCTGTTACATGTATATGGACTTCTCAATGAAACCATTAAGGAAGGCTATCTTCACATCCATTTGCCATATCTCATAGTCATAATAAGCTGAAATAGCAAGTAATATCTAAATGGATTTCGGCATGGCTACTAGTGAAAAGGTTTCATCAAAATCAATACCTTGTTTCTGATTATAACCCTTTACCACCAACCTAGCTTTAAAAGTCTTTACTTTTCTATCTTTGCCGAATTTTCGTTTGTAAACCCATTTACAATCGATAGGAACAATTCTTTCTGGTGGATCAACAATTGATCACACCTGATTAGTTACATGGATTCCATTCTAGATTTCATGACTTTAATCCATCTTCCAGAATCAACATCTAATATTGCTTCTTCATAGGTTCTAGGATCTTACCTCTACATACATTCTTCTATCATAAATGATTCAAAATTATCTTTTAGAAAGGAAATAATATCTTTATGGAGGACGAGATATCCTAGTAGATCTACGAAAAGTTTGGTTAATAGAAGACTGAGGATCAGATCGAACTGGTTCATCAATATGAACTAGTTCATTTGCATCAACAGGCTCATTTATCTAAGATTGATTATTATCAAGCTTTCCAGACTCCTCTGAAAGCTTAATGTTTCTACCTACACCACCGTCCTTATTGAACTGATTCTTGATGAACTGTGTGTATCTACTAATCAAAATTCTTCAATCAGCATGAAAGTAGAAATAATATCTTAAATTATCTTTAGGAATCCAATGAATCGACATTTTTAGACTTAGCATCTAGCTTCCTAGTGTTAACTATTTTAACATAAGCTGAACTTCTTCAAGGCTTCATATAACTAAAACTTGGAAGCTTCCCATACTATATCTCATATGGTGTTTTGGGAACTGCTTTGGATGATGTCTTGTTCAATATGGAAATTGTGGTATATAGGGCATGGATTGTACCATATATAATAAAGTACGATTCCTCCTTTCAGATACACCATTATGTTACAGTGTATAAAAAGGTGTAATATGAGAAAGTATACTATTAATTTTAAGAAATTCAATACTTAAGTATTCACCTCTACAATTAGATCGTAGAATCTTATTACTTTTTCCTATTTGTTTCTTTACTTCAGCTCAGAATTCTTTAAACTTTTTAAAAGATTCAGATTTATACTTCAGTAAGTACATATAACTATACTGTGAATGATCATTGGTAAAGGTTATAAAGTATGAGAAACATTATCTGGTCATTTCACTAAATGAACCACATACATTAGTATGTATCAATTCAAGAACTTTATCGGCTCTTTTCCCTTGTCTAGCAAATGGCGATTTGGTCATTTTTTCTTGAAGATAGGATTCACAAGTTGGTTATGGTTCAGAACCCAATGGACCTATCAGTCCATCATTATCCATCTTTTTAATCTTTTTATCTTTAATATGACATAATTTATGATGTTATATAAGTTTTGAATTAAGTTCATTTCTAGATCTTTTCTTATTAATAACATTAGTCATGTTAATTTCATTAGGCTCAATAATATATAAACCATTTATATTCAAGCTAATGCCAATCAATTTATTTCTCAAATAAATACAACATTTATATCCATCAAACATAAAAGTGTAACATTGTTTACACAACTGATTGACAAACAAAATGTTTTTAGTGGTAGTATCAAAATACATAGTTTTATGCAATACAAAAACATGACCTAAAGGCAGAACAATTCTACAAGTTCCTGAGCAAGTGGCAACAATTGTTGCTTCATTTTCCATCTTCAATGTCACTGCATCCTCTTCAGTAATTGCTTACTGTGAAGGTCTTATAACAATATATAGATATGAGAAGTGACACCTAAATCAATTATCCAACTATATGAATATGAAATAACACTTAGTTTAGTTTCAATAACATGACATGAAAGCGTACCTTGTGCCTTAGATTGTCTCAAACTCTCCATGTAAAGAAGACAATTCCTTTTTTAATGTCCGAGCTTCTTGCAATAATGATACTCATCATTAGCTTGGCTATTGGCAACAAGTTTGCCTTTGCCCTTCTTTTTCTTATTTTTTGAGAATCCTCATTTGAGTCTAACCCTAGAGGACTTCTTGCCTTTCTTTTTTGATATCTTACCATAAAACACCGTAGTAAGAATAGTCTCCCTCTCTTTTTCCTTAGAGACTCTCTTGTGAAATGAAACAATTTCATTCATAAGTTTAGGAAGAGTATGTTCCAGTTTGTTCATGTAATAATTGATAACAAACTAGTTAAAGCTAGATGGGAGTAACTAAAAGATCAAATTTGTTTATAACCCAAAGTCCATTGAAAACCCCCAAACTGTCTAACTAACCTATGAGGTTTATCATCTTTATAAGATGGGACTCTAGAGGCACTTCTGAATTAAGCCTCATTCTAAATTAAACAATGGACAACTTACACCTTTAGTAGTTGGAACTCTCCTTAAACATTTCCACCAAAGAGAGATAGACCGTTGAGGCATCCTGTATGTCCTCATGTTAAGTTTGTAAGTCATCACTCATGGACGCTAGCATATATGATCTAACTTTGAGATTATCGTTTTTCAATTTTTGGAAAGTTTCAATCTCTTCTAGTGAAGTCTCTTGTGAAAGAAACTTGGGTGTAGGCTCTTGAAGGACGTAGCCAATCCGTTTAGAATCTATAACAATTCTAAGATTCTGATATCAGACCTTAAAGTTAGGTCCGGTAAGCCTATGAGTGTCAAAGATTTTAAGAAGAGGGTTAAACATTATTCTTCCACTAGAAAAGAGATTCAACGTTTGAAGATTTGCAGAAAAATGAAATACATCATAATGTATATAAGTATATATATCAAACTATTCAGTTATGGACTTTAAACCAAATAGTGCTCCTACTACTTTAATTATATATCATACTTCCTCGATGAAAAAACTATAATTAAATTACAAGTTTTTATGAGTGATCATATTCTTATCAAACTCACAAAACCTCAATTAACAATTATTGGTCAAGCAAGCCCAATAAGTTAGAAACGTATTTCTGTCTATAAATCTTTACAAGATATGATCAATCTACCTTTTCTTATATAAGAGTGAAATCAAAACCCCCCACCTAACAGTTATTGGAAGCGAAAGATCCCCTATCAAGAAACAGGTTAAATAGACTACAATAACTTGTGAGGGCTCTCAGCTAACAACTATTGAGTTACCTTATCTAAGATGCCTATAACCTACCAACTACATTGGAATGATTGAACCTAATATTAAATGAGAGAGATTTACATTTAAGGTCTCATTTAACCTCTCAAATCAATTCAATAAATTAACAAACTAATTTATTAGAGAGAGACTTTAATTGATACAATATCAATTTGTCAATTTATATTCATAGAATTACTCCCACTAGAATTCTATTAATTCTAATTGAATCAAAATTAATTAGAAATTCAATTCAATTCAATTTTAATTCAGAGTATTATTTTTCTGTTCAATTGAAACAATTTCAAGCCCAAAAGATTTTAATTTCAACAAATTAAATTTTTGGTAACAGAAAATATACTAGTCAAATTAGTACTTGTGAAAGTTGTGGCTAATGGAAGATTATGATATTTGGAGATTATACAAGAATGTAGAAAATTTTTAAAAAATAAAAATAAAAATAAAAATTATACATGCACATTATCACATATATCAAATATATAGGTACTTTAATGAAATATGCATATATTATTATTAAATTAAAATGGGACATGCAACAATTATACAAAAGATCATAATCATAACACTTATGTCATGATCTATCCACATTTTAAATAATACCATTATTTTGCAATCATTTCACAAATGTTCACTTGACGTTTTTAATTAAATAATATCAAACATTACTTATTCTAATCATATTTCAAAATACAATTATACCTGCATCTTATATATTTTGACATGTTATTATAATTTAATCAAATTAAATACAAATACATATTAAAAAAAGGCCAATATATGCATAAATTTCAGATTTATGCGTTTATCATAATTCATCTCATGAATCATTATTCAACACATTTTTAATTCATCTCATGAATTAATTTACCACGATTAATCAAAATCCAAAATACATACAACACTTGTACATATAATTTCATGCAACAAACATTTTAATCACATTAAAACATTAATTCTTAGCATGTCATATTTTTCAAATTATACTCATTTGATCAAATCAAACTCAACATTTCCATGCTCTCAAATATACCCAATATATTCATGCACATATTAACACAAAATCTAATCAAATTAATATATTGTATTAACACATATGTATGCTTAAAAACATAACAAATCAAATTATCATGCTTTTAAACATATTATTTTCACATAATAACATAAAGAGCATGTTTAATTATAATACAACTAACATCCATATGAACATAATCAACTCTCAAGACATATTTTTAAAATATACATACATACACATCTCACGTGGCTTTAATACCACTTAAACGGTGTGGCGGTGCGCGCACTCCACAAGGAAGCTACGGTTGTTATACGGATCGTGCGGAAAGCTCCCAATCGAGTGTAGGTCATGGTATCGTCAAGCTCCAACATTTGAGCTAATAGATTCCATTTTGGTTATCACCTGTCCTCATACACTTAAACACATTGCCAGTAGACTTCTTTCACCAAGCATGGCTAGCCCAATGCTATATACACAAGTGAACGATGTGCCCCAGTACGAAGGACAACTGTGACACCTCAGGTTATAGAACTAGTGGTACATTAGTACAGCTGTGTAACGTATCATTGACTGTAGATAATCACCCATGTAATTCGCCACGTTTAGTCACATTCAATAACACGTTCACCAATGTAATTACCTATATTTATGCTCTTGTGACATGAGACTCGTCATTTAACTATTAGTATCCAATACTGATCCATGATAGCATTACACATACCAGTCATGCAATATTATATTCTCATATAACATTACCTCAACCAAGAACTGATTAGGATGTATTTAAATCAGAGACTCTGTACTCATATCTACAACTCTCTACAAATGGAGTCTTGACATCATAATACATTACGGGATCTCATTCTATGTTTTATATATAATATATAAAAGCAACTAAATATGCAAAATGATATAAAAGTCATTTTATTAATCGTAAACTAATTTATAATTAATTGCATAAATATATATACATAGAATGATATCCCTAAATCATTTGACACGATTGGTTCTAGGGCATATCTTCAATACATTACCTACACGATCATGCCCTAGTAGTAACGTTGATGGTAAAAACTGTTAAGGTTAGCAGAATCTTAGTTGATATAGAGAGTTCAACTGACATCATCTTCAATGAGACTTTAGCCTCTTAGAGGATCAAAGACTTGAGACTGAGGCTAGGTAAGACTATTTTTCATGATTTTAGTGAATCATGCATATACCCATTGGGGGTAGTACAACTGCCTATCATTATGGGAGAAAAGTCATACTAGAAGACTACGATGATTGAATTCTAAGTAGTCAATCTCAAAATATCTTACATCATGATTCTTGGAAGACTCTTACTTAGAACTACAAAGGCAATGGAAAGCATCAATTACCTAAAGTTAAAATTCAGAGTAGGAGAGGGTATTGGCGTCATCAAAAGAAGTAAAAAATAAGCATGATCATGCTTTGCAGCCTCTTCAAAAAGCTCGTACTGCCTGTTAAAATGACCTTGGGGAGAAATCCTTGAAATTAATGACGAGAATTTTCAGTATGAACAGGCAATGAAAAATTTAAACAATGAGACCAAGCAAGGTGATGAGCCAACAGTGTTAAGGCCTGTAGAAGAATTTGAATTCGTTATCTTTAATGAAGAAATGCCTTACAAAATAATCAAAATTAGTTGTCACCTACTTAAAGAGTAGAAGGCGATGTTCAAGGATATTTTGAGACAACATATGGATGTGTTCGCATGGACGTATGAGGATATATCAGGGATTGACCCTCGAGTGATATCCCATTGGCTCGTAATTGACCCCCTGCACAAGCTTGTAAAACAGAAGAGGCGATCGTTCAAAGCCGAGTGAAGAAAAGCTGTACATGCTGAGGTGGAAAAATTGTTAAAGGCCAATTTTATTAAAGAAGTGCACTACCCAAAATGGGTATGAAATGTGGTTATGGTTAGAAAAGCCAACATAAATTGGAGGATGTGTGTAGACTTTACAGACCTGAACAAAGCCTGTCATAAAGATAGCTTTCCACTCTCTAGAATTGATTAATTGGTATATTCGATAGTAGGGCATGAGCTACTAAGCTTTATGGATGTGTTCTCAAGATACAATTAAATCAGGATGTATAAGCCAGACTAGGAAAAAATCGCATTCATCACCGACTAGGGGTTATACTGCTATAAAGTAATGCCTTTTGGGCTGAAAAATGTGGGGCTACTGTTCAGAGATTGATTAATCAGATCTTTAGATCCCTGATAAGAATAACCATGGAAGTCTATGTCGACGATATGATCACTAAGTCATTAAAGGCGCAAGACCATCCAGAAAACCTGAAAGAAACATTCTCCTAACTAAGAAAATATAATAGAAGCTGAATCCCAAGAAATGTGTGTTTGAAATCTAGGCTGGGAAGTTCCTAGGCTATATAGTCAGCGAACATGGAATTGAAGCCAATCTACAAAAGATCAAGGCCATATTGGATCTCAAATCCCAATCCACTCTTAATGAACTGCAAAGTCTAACTAGGCGATTGGTAGTATTAAACAGGTTCTTATCCAAGGCAACTGACATGTGTTTCTCTTTCTTTTAGATCATGAAAATGGGAAAAAGATCGAGTGGACTAAAGAATGTGAGAACAACTTCCAAGAACTAAAACGATACCTCGCATCACCATCGCACTTGACAAGTCTTGAAATTAGAGATGTGTTTTATTTTTACCTTATAGTAAGCGACCATTCCGTAAGCTCAGTCTTGGTGAAGAAGGATTTAAAAAAGATTTATCACCTCATCTACTATACCAGTAAGGCGCTGTTGGACACTAAGTCAAGGTGCTCCTCAATTGGGAAGCTAGCACTAGCACTAGTAATGGCAGCAAGCAAATTGTGACCATACTTCGAGGCTCATCAGATGGTATTAATAAATCAACCTTTAAGGTAGATTCTACACTAACTCGACCTATCAAGTCTGCTAGTGAAATAGTTAATCAAGCTCAGCGAGTATGACATCAACTACAAACATAGGAAGGCAATAAAGGAACAAGCCTTAATCTACTTCGTGGCAGAAAGATTGATATCCAAACATCTCCTCATCCATCAAATTACAGAAGACCCTGTGGATCAGGAACAAGAGAATCTACCAGTCTCAAACATGGCTGAACCGATCTGAAGCCTTTTTATTGATGGAGCTTTGTATGTGCAAGAGGGAAGAGCCGATGTTGTACTTATGAGTCTAGACAAAATCGAGGTAATGTATTCCCTAAAATTCAACTTTAAGGTCACTAATAATAAGGCGAAGTACAAAGCTTTAATTGTAGGGATCAATTTAGGCCTAGCTTTAGGGATCACAGGCTTAGACCTTCACTGTGACTCCCAACTAATAGCCAGCCAAATAGACAAATAGTTCCAAGCCCAAGAAAACAACATGCAAGCTTACCTAAAGAAAGCTGAACAACTTCTAAACCCTCTAAGGACTGTCACTATAAAGCAGATCTCGAGGGCAGAGAACTCCAGGGTAGACATTCTGGCAAAACTGGCCTCTACCTTCAAAGAGAATACCTCAGCCTCAGCTCTAATAGAAATATTGGAGCAGAAGAGCACTAATACGAGCAACGACCAACCTCGCATAGCTGAGCTTGACTCTCAGCATAGCTGGATGGAAGAAATAAAATCTTACATCTAGGAAGGAAAACTCCCAAATAACAAGAATGAGGCAAAAAGGATAAAAAAAACAGGTTAGTAAGGTATACTGTTATCGATGGAGAATTATATAAATGGGGTTACAGCATCTCCTATCTCAAATGCCTTAGACCTGACAGAGCAGCACAAGTTCTTAAAGAAATCCATAGTGGAACATGCGACGGACATGGGGGAAGTTGTTCCATGGCACATAAAATCCTAAGGCGAGGATATTACTGGCCAACACTTTCACAAGATGCAGCTCAGAAGAAGAAAACTTGTCATGAATGTCAAGTATATGATAACATTTTAAGGAAACCCCTAAGAAGCTGACGTCCTTAACGAGTCCTTGGCCATTTTCCTAGTGGTGATTAGATCTCATTGGCTTCCTACCCCCTGCTCGAGCCAACATAAAATATGCCATAGTGGCCATTGATTAATTTCATCATCATTGAGAAGAAGGTCACAACATTTGTCAAGTAGAACATTATTTATCGGTTCAAAATTCCTCAAGTACTAATCGTAGACAACGGAAAGCTATTTGATAACTCGAATTTTAAGGAATTCTATGTGAACTTTTCAATCGACCTCAAGTTCAAAACACCTACTCATCCAAAAGCCAACGGATAAATGGAAGTTGTGAACAAAGTAATTAAGAAGAAGCTCAAGGAGTACAAGAATGCATGGATCGATAAGCTTCCCAAGGTTCTTTGAACCTACAGGATCACTCCAAAGGTAACCATAAGTGAGACCCCGTATAACATCAACTTTGGATGTGAGGCGGTAATCCCTATCGAGATCGATATACCAACCTTCTGGATTGATAGTTATGTTCGGGCGAGCAATGACCAAAATATGCACTTAGAGTTAGATATGTTTGAAGAAAATAGGGATTAAGTAATGATGAGGGCAGTGACCTACCAATAAAGGGTAGCTAGGTATTACAACAAGCATGTCTGGCATCGTACCTTCCAAGTTGGAGACTGGGTCTTAAGACAAGTTACTTTGAAAACCAAAGTGCTAGGAGAAGGTATTCTCGAGGCTAATTGGGAAGGACCGTACAAAGTCACCCATATTTTGAGACTTGGAGTCTATAAATTAGAGGTCCAACGATTAATGTTGTATTATCCTTAAGAATTATCAAAGATATGTAAAATTTATTGTTGCTCTAGAAATAAACAAATATGTTATTTTCCATCAGCAATATGTTCTTGATAGCAAGGATACATGGATCAATAAAACCTTCAAGTCAATGAGCAAAGAAATCGAAGAATTTGGAGTAATATTATACACAGCTCGAATAAGCCCTGAGCACGATCTTAGGATGTATAATAGTAAGAATGGTTTTCAGAGAGCTAAATACTACGATAGTCCCGGGGTAATACTATCCATAGCTCAAATAGGCTCTGAGCACGATCTTAAGACAAATAAGAGTGAAATGGTTCCTAGGTCATCAGATTCTATATTGATCTCAAGGTAATACTACCCATAGCTCAGATAAACCCTAAGCACAATCTAAGGACATAAAAGAGCATAGTGGTCCATAAGCTCGAATAAGCCCTGAATAAGATCTCAGAACATATAAGAACAAAATGGTTCCTAAGTAATTACAGTTCTCTAATCATCTTAGGGTAATATTATTCATAAGCTCGAATAAGCCCTGAATACCACTTCAGGATGTATAAGAGCAAAATAGTACCTGAATGATTAAACTTTTCTATTCATCTCTAGAGTAATATGATCCTCAGGTTAAATAAGCCCTGAGCACGACCTCAGAACATACAAGAGCAAGAATGGTTTCTAGATGGTTAAAGTTCTGCAATCATCTCAGGATAATATTATCTATAGTACAAATAAGTTCCTGGATGACTAAGTCCTACGTCCCTCTTGAAACAATATTATCTATAGCTCGAATAAGCCCTGAGTCTGATCTTAGGACGTATAAGGGCATAGAAAGCCTCAAATGGTTAACTTCTTAACTCATCTTAAGCTAATGTTATCCTTAACTCGAATAAAACCTGAGTATGGTATTGGGATGTACAAGAGCAAAAGGTTTCCTATATGATCAGTTCTTATGTTCATAGCTCTAATAAGCCTTGAGCATGATCTCAAGACGTACAAGGACATAATGACTCTTTGACAACCCAGCCTTCGTCTAAGGGCAATAATATCCAAGACCCGATTAAATCCTGAGAGCAAAGCTAGAATGTAAAATGGTGAATGGTTCTTAGATGATTATAATCAATGAATTCGAGATAAGGTAATAGTATCCAAGGTCTATAATAGCCTTAAAACTAACTCATGCCAATAGTTAGTATGGTTTATGTTCGAAGATATTCTCTTTATGATGTGGAAATTAGGAGATGGATTTTAAAAGCACAAATTCTCTATCATTAATTCATCTCAGTTCAGGTTAGATTTCTCTTTAAAGCATTTGTCAACTTTTAATAACAATTAAGTTCTGTAAATTAAACTAAGTGTTGAGTGCTAAAGAGTGGAGAAGACGTAAAGTAACGTAAAGATTTATGCGATTTGGAAAGTATTGGATTCATAAAGCATTCAAAGTCATTACATTTGCTTATGTATACAAATATATTCTTAAAAAAAAAGGAGTCTACTATTTAGTTGGTCGGATTGGCTGGAGGACTGGTCGGATTTAGAGAAGTAGCAGTCAACTCTGCAGGAGCAACTTCAGTCAGTTCGACTTCTGTTGACTCAGTAGAAGGCACATCAGTTTGCTTAATATAGAGAACAACAGCAGTCTTCAGGGGTAAGGTTAGCCGAAAAATCCTCATCAGAGTGTGAAGGCTCATGTCCCAAAGCTTTTTATAACTAGGTCAGGTCAAGATCTGGATATCGGCCTTGGAATGTTTCACAAGTCAAGTCAATTCATTCATTGACCCACTTACAAACAAGGGCATCAGCTACCCTCTCACCCTCTTTAAGCTTCATGGCTAGGAGAGTATATCTCTTTTTCTCAGCTTCTAAGCATTGCTTTAGTGCCTAGCACTTCTCCTCAGACTTTTGGCGAAGTCTCCCGCATTCGCCTCCTCAACTCATTCAAGTCGGGTTTGAGAGTGTTCATCCTCATGTTAGACTTCGCCGTAACTGCCTTGACCTGTAGCTCTTCTATCTTTAGAGCCTACTTTGCCTTCTTAGACTCAAACTTGGTCCTCTCTAAGACCAAGTGCCGCTCCACTCTCTTAGCCTCTTATTAGACTCTGATGCCCTTGAGGAAACATCTTCAAGGACGTCTTGGTACACTATGGCTTCAAATTAAAGTAGAATCAATCAACACAAAAGTAATCAGAAGATAGAAATAAAAGAAGTACCTTCTCTTCCAAAAATAAAATAAAGAATAACTCACCCGGCTTAGTTATCTTATTGAAAAATCCAAAACTCTTAGAGCCGAGGTATTGGCAAGAGTCTTGGAATATCTAAGACTGATCTCCATAACTTGCTGGTTAATGTAGGGAATGAAATAGGCGAAGAATTCTCTTTTGTCCTCGGGAAGGTCTTTAAGAAGAAGTTGAGGGGCCTCAGTGGTCTTCTCAGCTGCCTAACCAGACAATCCTTTCTTCTATCATGGCCTATCACCCTTAGCCGCTGTAACAACTTTCCTTTTACTCTTCCTCTTATCCACCTTGAGGGTAGGAGGAGGTGGCAAGCCACCTCGAATCACAACTCCTCGACTAAGAGTTGGGATTGTGCCAGAACTAGACAGCCCAACAACAATAGAGGGGCAGATGTTTTGGCAAGGCCTTTGGAAGACCTAGCCCTTGTTTTTGGAGCTTGAAGAGCTTTCTTAGCCTTTTTCTCTTTTGCAAGCTACCCCAACACCTCAAGAGGGTTCGGCGCAAACTTCTAGCAAAAATGGGTGACATTGAAATTAGATAACATAATTCAACATATATAAAACATGGAGAACAAGATGTTTACGAGTTTGGGCCTTCTCAGAAGCTAGTTGGCCCTTAAACACACAGAAATCTACAAGATCTGACGAAATTAGGTCAGCTTCTGAATGGAAAGATCTTTGACTAAATGCTGAGGACCTCATCATCTTAACCCTCTCCAAGTTTTGAGCATTCAGCTTGGGCAAATCATTCCAGGTGATTGCTTCCCCAAATAATCAAGGTACCTGGATGTTGTTGTTGAGGTTCCAGTCACCGTTAATAAAGAACCACTTATTCTTTTAGTCCCTATTATAGGATGGGTTACCCGTAATATGATTACATTGTTTAGGTTGGGTCTGAAGGTAGTACCATCTTGGGTTTTTTAATTAGTTATTCTTTAACAAGTACATATACTCAATTTTTTCAATTAAGGGAATAGAATTGGTGGTCTAACTGTATAAGATAAACAGACCCAACAAGATCCTCTAACTGTTCAGATTTAGTCAGTAAGAAGCCATGCTAAAGGATTTAATGATTTGGTCGAAGTAATCTTGAAGAGGGAGTCTAACCCCAAGGTGAAATAATTCCTCATTGATGGAAATTTCACCATGGGAAGGACAGTTAGGAAGCTAATCCTTCTTAGTACCCTTAAGGTAATCTCTTTAAGGATGTTGTAACACCGAGTATTGGTTTCTAAGCCTGACTCTGAAATAAAATAAAGGAACCAATCCGCTTTAAAGGGTGTTAAGTTCCTTCTCTCCGGAATAAGAGGAGGAACAAAGATGACGGTTGGCTATTCCTCGGAGTTGTTTCCCCTAGAAGCAGACTCATTATCACTTAAAATAGAACTCATATTTATTCATAAGGGATAAAAGCAAAAAATCAAAAGCTGCTTCAGGTTATCAACAACTTGTGGAATATTTATCTAAGGTCTCTTAACCCTAGAAAACTATCTAGTATTTGCCTCAATCAACCAAAAACACCAAAAATCTAACAAAAATAAAGAGTTAAAAGAAACAATAGAGATTTACCGGTTCGCAACTAAGGAATAAGGTAGGCTTAGACAGAGAATGCTTGGTTCGAAGTCTAACATCTGTTGAGAATACTTACAAATGTGAAGAAAGTTATGGTATAGAATAAAGATCAATGGAATGTAAGAGTAAAAGAAAGCGTATTTAGAAGAGCATAGAAACCTTAGCCGTTGATATAAAAGAAAGATCAAAGGATGAGGTAAAGCCATGTTGGATGAGAAATTGAAGGATTGTCCTTATAAATGTGAAAGAAGGCGACAATCATGAGGGTTGAGAAGATCTTTTAGGAACTGAAACGACTTGATCTGCTAAACTAGTAGGGAATTACCACGTGGATAGAGGCTCGCAAGTGTCAAGTTGAACATTTAAATTTGGTGGACATGAATGTCTTTTCAAATCAAGTTTTTAGTTTTATTCAAAATAGTTATTTTTTACTAAAACTAGGGGGCCAAATGTTGGGGATGCAGTAAAAAACGTAAGAAATGCCCAATAGGCTGTGGGCATAAAATAGAGTACTATGAAGAACGAAAGAATGGCCTGATGCCCGACTCGATCTAAGAGACGCTATTCAGGAGATAACAAAGACCTCAAGTATAGTGAGGGTAGAGACCTCTTGAGGTCAGATAAAAGACCTCGAGTTTATAATCTAATTCTGAAACCTCTTCCCACCTATGAAGGTCTCAAGTACAGCACGACAAAGGTCTCAAATATATAGCATAGCTTAAGCTTGCCTCAGGTGGACGAAATAGTCTTAAGTAAATACTTTTGAGACCTATTAGCAATTACGCATCAACAAAGAATTCATTCTCTTTTCAATTCCTTTATGAACTATTCCATAATAAGAATCCTTAGCCTGGTAGTTGTATTCTACAAGTAAGGCTTATTCCATAATAAAAATTCATTGCCTGGTAGATGTATTCTGCAAGAAGGGCTCAAGATCTTGCAAAATCGAAAAGTTGATTCTTAAAAAGTAGAATCTCCAAGATTATTAGAATCATAATACAATTGGGATTGTTATTTCTAGATTCTATGAAATTCTACTAAATTTGAGAGACTTAAAGCAACTTATTAAAGGAGGCCAAGGGTAACCAGATATGCATGATGAAATAACCTTAGAGTATACATGCAATCAGTGATAGTTTTTCTCTTTCAGTTTTCTCTCTCAAAACTTTTACAAGCAAAACTTTAACTTAAGTATCGGAGGATTTTCGTTGGAACACTGGCCTTTTACCCCATTTGTTCTTGCTGTGGTTCAAGTCGAGCAAAATTCAATCATGAAAAAGAAGATTGGTGTTAGTGTGCTGAATCCAAAGAAGGATTTTTGCTGCATCAACAATAATAAAATAAAAAGCTTAGGTGTCAAAATCCTTACCATTGATTTCCATTATTATGAATAAATATTAACAAGATTTTGACACTTAACCACTTTACATGATGTCATTTGTCAAACAAGTATTTAATTAAATATTTTAAATATATTTAATTTATAAATATTAGTTGTCATAATCCACACCCTTGATTTGCATCATAATGTATAAGAATGGGGAAGATTTTGAAACTTCACAACATTTGATTTTACCATTTGTCAAGTAATGATTTATTTGATTTTATTACTTGGCAATATCTTATAGTGCCTCTTGTCAAACAAGTATTTATTTGATTTACAATAACATTTATTAATATATAAATCAAATAATATATCAATCAGTCCTCTCTATATCCTTAAATCATATTTACGGTATTAATAATGATGATATCATGAGAGAAATTGATGATATCAAACCTTAATATGTATATGTTTTTGATAATGTCTAAGTAAAATAAAAAGATTCTAAATGTATCTCAAAATCATGTATGAATATGCTTGAAATTATTACTTAACAAATTTCTGTCCAAGTGCATTAAAAAGCCTCCAGATCAATACTCAGAGACAAACAGATCAATATGTGAGTAAACGAATTGATACAAGATTAATAACAGATCGATACATCAAGAAAGATCGATACAAAGAAATGAGGATATCGATATTTGCTGAGACAGTAGCTTCAGATGAAATCATCAATGTAACCAGATCGATACATGGAGATCAACAGAATGATACATGGTCTTCACAGAGAGTTACAAAATAATTATAAAGGCAACCAGATCGATACATGGAGATCAGCAGATCGATATATAGTCTTCATAGAGAGTTGCAAAATAATTACACAGGCAACCAGATTGATATATAGTATTCACAGAGAGTCGCAAAATAATTAAAGAGGCAACTAGATCGATACTTGAAGACAAGAGATCGATACCTAATCTTCACAGAGAGTTGGAAAATAATTACGAAGTTAACCAAATCGATATCTTGCATCAACAGATTGATACACTAAAACTCAGAAATAACTACAGCAGAAACAGATTGATACTTAGAGAAGTGGAGATCGATACACGGGATGAAATTTGTACTATTCACTTAAAAAGATCGATACACGGAGAAACGGATCGATACTTTCTTTGTTTTTAAAGCTTAACGGTAACTTCTACAACATTAATGGCGAACAATAAATGCACAAAATCAAGCCGTTGGACAAGTATTGTTTCACACAAAGGATAAATATAAATAGAAGATACACAATGAAGAGATATACAACAATCACTTAAAATCAATATCAAAAAGAAATTCTTGAACAACATTGATATACATAAACAGTAATCTTTCTCTCTCTGCTATAAATCTTTCAAATCTTGTGTGAGAGAAATTTTTCTTGTGAGAGCTTATTGAAATATCTACTCTAGTGTGAGAGCAAAAATCCAATATATATTTCTAACTTGGTATTGGGTACATCTTAACCCGTATTAAAGAAGATCACCTTGGGTTACCTTCACCCGTAAAAAAAAAGTTGTAAGGTTACCCTTCACCTCAAAAGGAGTGTACTGGGTATTTCTTGTCCCATCAAAACAAGAAATTAATTGAACCTTGGAAGAAGTGATTTGCATCCAAGAGAGTGGACGTATGCCAAGATTTACTAAACCACTATAAAACTGTGTTTGTATCTCTCTCTCTAATTACTGTTTTATTATTGCACTACATTGCATATGTTTTTAATTGCTAAATTTTAAAAACCCAATTCACCCCCCAGTTGGGTGTTGCCAACTAGGCCAATAAATAAATTACCGAAATATTTTTCGAACTTACGAGTGCTAACGCGTTATTGTCGAAAAATTTATTTACTTTTAAAGAATAAAATTGCCTTCCAATCAACATATCAGAACAATTTAATTTTCGTCAATACAAAACATCATTAACTGGCTTAATGATATTTATTTTATCTATCGTCAACTTATCAGTAAATGTGTGTGACCTTTTAGGCTCACCGTGAACTGAACATGAGCCAATACAAACCCTTTCGCATCACTTTGGTATCACTCATTGTAATCGAAGTTCTCAATAATCATGAGTGATCTCTAGCGAAATATCATGACCCTTAGAACACAGAGAATATATTTTTGAATAAACTCATATAGTCGCACTTACGTGTAGTAGAGTCTTTTTGCTGTCGACTTTTAATCGAGTGCTGATCATGGTGTCATTAAACCCCTAACTCGATCATAAGATTAGAAACTCAATTATATACGGGATTCGTGTATTCGTAAAACTCATTTTCGAAAACCACGTACTCTGGCCAGAATTTTATTCCTACGTATAACAGTTCTACCTAGGATTTCAAGCTAAAATATTTAAGTCAGCAGATTCCATATTGATCATTACCTATCCTTATACAATAAGAACACATTGCCATCAAGCTTCTTTTACTTGGCGTGTCTAGCCTAGTGCTATATGCATAAGTGAATGATCTATCTTAGTGCAAAAAGCAGTCCTGATATCTCAAGTTAAAGAATTAATGGTACACTAGTATGCTTGTGTGATGAATCATTGACTGTGGATATTCACCCATGTGATTTGTCATGTTCTCTGACGTATTACCCATGTTATGCTTTTGTCACATGAGACTCATCACCTAACTATTAGCACCCAATACTAATTATTGATAATATATGAACATGTCAGTCATGCAGTGTCATCATTCCCAATGACATTACCTTAACCAGGAATATATTTAGATGTATTTAATCAGAGACTTTGTACTCATATCTACAACTCTTTGCAGATAGTGTCTCTAAAATATAATACATCTTGGGAAATTTATATAATTGTAGCAATTACCACAAAATAGTAAATAGTGCCATATCGTTAATCGTAAATAATTAATTATTTATAATTAATTGTTAAAATGACAAATTACATATAGCTCGAACCCTATGACACGATTGGTTTTATGGCATATCTCCAACAGATCTATATTTATCCAAATCATCAGCATAATAAGAATCAACATAACTAATAGTATACTGATAACATTTATCATCCTACTAACAAATTAATTCAACATCTACAGTATTTGATAAATACTGTAGAATTCATTTAACAACTTGCAAATGTCTTTTATCTGGATCATGCATATAACTACTCACAACTCTACTGCATGTAAAATATTGGGCCTCGTACACACAATAGCATACATCAAGTTACTAACCACATTAGAATATGAAACCTTTGACATATATTTTTGTTCATCATCTATGCTTGAAGAAAATGACGCACTCAACTTGAAATAAGGAGCAAGTGGGATACTTACAAGTTTTGATTGATCCGTAATACCAAAATGTGGTATTACCTTCTTTTGATACTGCTTTTTAATATATAAAAAAAAACATTGTCATTTTATCTATCTCTGCTAATATCCATATCGAGAATCTTCTTGGCTTCACCAAGATCATTTATCTCAAACTCTTAATTCAATTGAGCTTTTAACTTTTCAATTTCATTAACTTTTCTTGAAGGTATTAACATATCATCAATATACAAGAGTAGATAAATAAAAGACCCATTCTATAGCTTGCAAAAATACACACAGTTTTCAAATTTGCTTCAAGTGTTTCTGATCTGTCATAAACCTATCAAATTGTTTGTACCACTGTTTTAGAGATTGCTTCAAACCATAAATCGATCTTTTCAGTTTAGAAACCCAATTTGTCTTATCAGCAACTTTGAATCCTTCTGGCTGAGTCATATAGATTTCCTTTTCCAAATCATCACATAAAAATGCATTTTTTACATCAAGTCGAACTAGTTTCAAATCCAATTGAGATACTAAGGCCAACAAAATTCTGATCAAAGAGTGTTTAATAACTAGAGAAAATAATTCATTATAGTCAATCTCCTTATTTTGAGCATAACCTTTACCCACTAATCTTACTTTATAGCAACATTATTCTTATTAAGAAATCTATCTTTCTTTCTATATACTCATTTGCATTCAATTGCATTCTTAATCTTTGGTAATTGAGCTAGCTGTCAAGTTTCATTTTTTTCAAAGAAACTACATTTGTTCATTCATAACTTTCTTATACTTATTAGTTTTTATACATATTATTGCTTCTTTATAAGTGAAAGGAACATCATCATCTACTATTGAAAGTGAATAGGCTACCATATAAACAAATAAAGTGAGTTTGTGAATCTAACTATAATGGCCCAAAATTTTCTATGGTAAATTACTATAAAATATCAGTAACTAGAATGAAAGGTTTTCAAAGTTCGAGGGGCCAATATATGAATTTCTTGCAAATGGGGGAAAGAGAAGTGATTTGTTATAAATTTGGGACTATAGTACAAAAACCAAAAGAATGGCCCAAGACTATTATCAATCCCATATTCAAACCCATATATTTAAGCCCAAATTCAAGCTCATTATGGTAGAAATAGGAGTTCCAAAATGAAGCCCAAACTATTGAAAATACCAAGCCCAAATGGTGGCCCATTTTCTAGTTCTTTCTCTATAAATCTAGACAAATCAAGACATAACTAAAAAGCAAAAATAAAATTAAGGTAAAATAATAAAAGAATAAAGGAAAAATGTAACAACGGAGAAGGGAAGAAAAAGATAAAAGAAAAGAGGAAGAAAGGGAGGAGAAGAGAGGAATTGCCGAGAGAGGAAAGAAGAGAGGAGGAAAAAGGTGAAGTCGAAAAAGAAGAGAAGAAAGAATGAAGAAATAAAAGAAAAGAAGAGAAGAATGAAGAAGAAGAAAGGAGGAGAAGGAAGAAAAAAGAAGAAAAAGGGAGAAGAAGTAAGAGTCGGAGAACAAAGAGAGGTAAGAAGATTTTGATTTGCTAAGAATTTCTTGAAATTTTGATTTTTGTTTTGGTGTTGATTTTTTTGATTATGTATAGGAATTGTGTATTATTTGAATTGTTGATTTTGAAAAGGTTATGGGCAGTGCATGATTTATGTTTGTGGCAATGTTAATGGTGATATATGGTAGTGAGTGAAGGTTCTATAGGTATATGGTCATGTTTAGGGTGCAAAATATAGTGAAGGTGGAGTGTAAATATGCATAAAGGTTGGTAAATGAAGAAATTGTTGGAAATGTTAAAAATTGTATAGGCCAATGGCTAAGTAGGCATACAACAGTGTTATGGTTGTTTTTATACATAAAAAATGTGCAATTAAAGTGTCAATGATGCATGGGAAATGGTAGCTAAAGTGTGGTTAAGTTTTGGGGCTGGAAAATTTGGTAAGGCAGGGGTAATGTTTTATTGCTAGAATTTTTTTATCAAGGCTTAGTATTTTGTTTATAAAATGAATTATAGGCCTCTAATTTATAAACCGTAAATTCTATGGAAACTAAACATGACAACGAGTAACATAGTGAAAAATCAGAATTTTTTTGTGATAGGATGAGTTCTAAGAAATTTTAGAAACTTGGCTGCCCTGTATGGCATTTCGGTTTGTCAAAAATGTGGGCAACATGCAGAAAACCCAAAACAAAATAGTGTTCTTAACCTCCAATTTTAGCGTCATAAAATTTTGTAAAAATTAGACTTATAAGGGAATAACATATCCAATAACTAGGTCATTTCATATAAGGATGAGTTCTCGATAAAATTCAAAAATTGGTTGCCTATTTTGACACTTGGCACTGTCTTATTCCTGCACAGTATGTAATAATTTGGTTATAACTCAAGTTTTAGGAATCAAAATTTAGATCCGTAAAAATCCATAGAAAATTAACATAATAAGGAATAGTATAGTTAAAAATCAGGTAATTTCAAAAGAAATGAGTTCTTAGAAAATCTCAAAAATCAGTTGTCCTATTGAGAAATTTAGTTGGAACAGTATTCGTTCATTTGAGTATAAGTTGAATTCTAGAATTCTAAATAAGGCACCGTTAAAAGCTAAATAAACTAGACTTATAAGGGATGATCATATAAAAAAAATTCGACTTAAAATGTGCTTCCAATAAGTCACAACAGAATTTTAAACCATCCCCTGTTAAGGGGGAGACATTACCTAGAGTAGTTAGAGTTAGATTTGCCATTTCTCGACATAGATGACTTCAATTTGATTTCCGTTAAAACCGTTGGAGATTTTAAACAGTTTAAATTCAGATTTAGTTCATTGTTCATAATATATTTATTCATCCTTATGATAGGTATATCACTTTCTGGGTTTTAACGAAAAGATGTTTGGACTATAGATCGCCAACGGTACCATGACTTGGACTTGGTTAAGCATAAACCAGTAAGTGGAATACTTATACTTCTTATTTGTCTTATGTGATGTTTCTAATTATGTTCATGATTATAGCTATGTATGGAAATGATGTGGAAGCGTTGATGAGTTAGTGAGATTATGGTCTGGAGGAGGCCGAATATGATATAGATATGAATTCTCTATTTATGATATATATATATACATATATATAAATATATAGATATGATTACATGCGTGTGCGTGTGCGTGTGCCACAAAATTGATTCATGGATCCAGATATGATCTCTTTGCCTGGTTAAGTGCGTAGTTCTAGTTAGGGATTGTCCCTCTATCTGACCAAGTGCATAATCCTGCACATGGACCAGACAAAGATGTATGCGCTTGATGTTATATGTGTATTTGTATACAATGGTACTTTAATATGTACGAGTAATGAATAGATAAATGATTATGTGCAGTTTTTACTTCCTTAAAGTATATGTATATGTATATGTATATGTATATAATAATTTTATTAAAAATTTTCTTTCCACTCACTGGATCTTTCCGGACTCACCCCCTCTCACTCTCCAAGTTTGCAGATTTGATATCTAGTGAGTCATTTCAGTACATTGGAAACATAAGCAGAGGAGATGATACACACTGCAGTCACTATGACATATGGGTCTGTCATGCACAGAGGATTATGCATAGTGCAGACAGTAGTATATTTTGGAGTCGTGTCTAGACTACGAAATGTATTATAATACATCATATGTTATAAAATACTAATGGATTACATTTATGTCATGATTAGGCATATTGCCCTTATGCATTCTATGCATTATGTCATTTGTTATTGTGGTTTATTATAATTGTGCATACATTCAGATAGATAGAGAGAGTGAGGCTCAAGGTAACGGGGGATTCCATCACCGGTCTGTAGCATCTCCGATTTTGGGGATGTTACAATAACACCTTTGGTTTACAACTAAGCTCTCCTAAGCTTGCTTCATCAAGCAGCTTATGGTTGAAGAAGAAGAGGCTTTTGGTTTTTTCAAAACAGAGAAAAAAAACCTTGCTGTGTTTTAAAACCATAGAAGATGAAAGATAGAGAAGTATGTTTTACAGCATAACATATAACATATATATATAAGCTTAACCCTTAAGCTTTGTGTTTATCAAATCTCATTTTGATAAACATCCACCAACTCCACAATCAACCGACTTTCATCTTCAAAATATCAAAATGAAATTTAATGCAAACGTGAGTCATGGTCGGCTGGTGAAGTGCATTAATTGATCTTAATCAAATGCATGCATTACAATAACACATGTATACATTAATACATTAATACAATATTAATATAATATATATATGAATCATATTATTATAAATATACTTATATTAAAATGAGAGAGAGAGAGACAATTACATATAAATATACACATTACTATAATATATATATATATATTTATATACACATATATTAATAAATATCTTACATATATATATCATTACTTTAATAATATATATATATATATCAATAATACATTTTAGATATTTATCATTATATTCATACAATTAATAATTATATTTTATGATTACTTTAATCATATTAAAATATAATACTAATATATTAATATTATTGCATCTGTAAATCATATTTACAGTATCCCAAAATTAAACCAAAATATTTTTTACGCATACGCGTGCTAGCACATCAAAGTTGGGAAATATATTTTTTACAATAAAGAATAAAATTGCTACTCGATCAATATCTAAACAATATTATTAACTAATTAATGATTATTGTATAGTAACAATAGCTATCATTATCAAGTAACTGACTATGTGTGTGATCCCCTAGGTTCATTGTGAGCTAGACATGGGTGGACACGATGTAACATCTGTAATTTACGTTCAACACTGTATAAGCCTAGTTTTGTAAGTTTGAAAAATGTAGTAGATTTAAAATGG
>JAXCLQ010036816.1:0-23590 GCA_035584115.1 Cedrela odorata | reverse complement strand
ATTTGAAATATGAATGAATTCATGTGATATTAAAAAGTTTGAGAATTCATTGATCAGTTTGTTGTGCAAATATGATTACTTTAAAAAGGAAAGAAATTTTGAGAAGTATTGAAAATGTTTTGATTGTTTAAATCCATTTGTTTTGTATTGCATCGACATATAAAAACATGTATGGTTTACTTACTAAGATTTTTATCTCACTCTTTATTGTAAAATTTTATTTTCTAAAGAATAATATTTATGAAGGAAGAAATGAGGTATACACAAGTCGTTAGGCGTAGAAGAAATTTTATTGATTATCAGGTTGTTAGAAAGAAAGAGGAAGGATTCAGTATAGATGAGACACAGATAGAGGACAAGGAGTGCATACTGCAGTCATTAGGGCACATGAGTCCATCCGAGAGTCATGTATGGTTCAGGTGTTAGCATATTGATAAAAAATATGCTTATATCATTTGCATTATTTATTTCATTGTATAAATTTCTATAATACATTGAAAGTTTTTGTATATCATTATCCGATTTACTATATTAAGTGATTTATGAATTTACGATTAATAATGTTTGTTGAATTAAAAACCAAATGTACGCATTCATACATGTAGAGAGAGTGAGGCTTAAGGTGACGATGGAGTCCGTTACCTGTCAATAGCATCTCCGAGTAGGGGGTGTTACAATCATTCCTAAATAATAGATTCAGCTACTACATCCCACATTTGTATGTCTATACAGGTATTTTAGAATAGTTCTAAGGTAACAGTGAGAAATGTCATTTTGAAGATGGTTAATGGAGCAAGAGTTGCAGCAGAAGCCATAGATACATCTTCTATTATATTAGAATCTGGGCATGTAATTAAATTAAATAAAGTACTGTACTTGAAATCTGCCTCAAGAAACATCATTTCTATTTTAGTACTATGTAAAGATGGTTACAATATACGTTTTAATAGTAATGAATGTTTATTATATTTTGGAAATCTAATTGTGGGCAAAGCACTTAATATAAATAGTTTTTAAGTGCTTGAAATGAATGTTTATAATTCTATCAACACTATCTCTAATAAGAGAACCCAAATAGAATCAAATCTTTAAACACTATGGCATCATAAGTTAGGTCATATAGGAGAAAGACGACTAACACAGCTTGGCAATAGTAGGCTTATTGGCCCATTGGGTTTTGAACCCTATCCAACCTATAAGTCTTGTCTCTAAGGAAAAATGACCAAGTTCCCCTTTAAAAGTAAAGAGGAATGAGCTAATGAATTGTTAGAACTCATATATACTGATGTATATGGTCCTTTCAATACCATGGCCCGAGGAGGATTTGAGTACTTCATTACCTTTACCGATGATATGTCACAGTACAGGTATGTGTATTTGATTAAATACAAATCTGAATCCTTTGAAAAGTTCAAGGAATTGAAGAATGAAGTAGAGAAACAAACAGAAAAAAAAAAAGTATTAAGAATCGGATCGTGGTGATGAATACTTGAGTACTGAGTTTTAGGGTTTCTTAAGAGATAGTGGGATTATCTTGCAGATGATTTTGCCCTATACTCCATAACTTAATAGAGTATTAAAGAGGAGGAATCGTACCCTATTGAATATGGTATGATCGATAGTGAGTTTCACTAACTTACTAGTATCCTTATGGGTATATACACTTCAGACAACAATGCATATTCTAAATAGAGTTTCGTCTAAGTCTGTCCAAAAGACACCATATGAGATATGGAATAGCAAAGCCCCAAGTCACGGCTATATAAAGATTTGGAGGTGTCCGACTTTTGTTAAACTTGTTAACATGGATAAACTAGATATGAAATTCGATAATAGACGGTTTATCGGGTATCCTAAAGACAATTTGGGATATTATTTCTACTTTTCCTCTAACTAAAGAGTTTGGGTCAGTAGGAATCCATGCTTCCTTAAGAAATAGTTTTTGGAGGAAGGTGGCATGGCTAGAAACATAGAGCTTAAGAAAAAGTCCGAAAAGCCTAAAATCGAAATTACTAAAGCTGGACCATCCACTCAGCGAACCTTAGTTTTAAATACCATGGTTCCAACTCGTAAGTATTCTAAAGTATCCAAACCTCTAAAAAGGTATGGATTCCTACATGAACAAGATTTTGAATCATTTCTAATAGGAGTTTTAGATCATGGTGATGATCCAAGAAACTATAAAGAAGTAGTCTTAGATAGGGATTCAGGAAAATGGCTAGAGGATATAGATTCGGAGATAGAATCCATGTACATAAGTCAAGTTTAGACACTTGTAGATCCATCAGAAGGAATAGTTTCAATTAGGTGCAAATGGATCTATAAGAGAAAGATTGGTAATGATAAGAAAGTAGAGACCTTCAAAGCATGGCTAATTGTGAAGGGTTATTCTCAGAAACAAGGGTTGAATTATGAGAAAACTTTTTCACCCGTGGCTATGATTAAATCCTTCTAAATTATGCTAGCTATAGCAGCATAACACGATTATAAAAATTGGCAAATAGATGTCAAGACGGCATTCCTCAATGGTTTCATTAAGAAGAACATCTATATGGAACAATCCATTGGGTATGTGTCCAAAACAGATAGGCATAAGGTATACAAGCTGCATTGATCCATGTTGGAACATCCAATTTGATGACACAATCAAAGTGTTTGGTTTTGTAAAAAATCTAGATGAACCCTGTGTTTACAGATGGGTTAAAGATTGTATCATCACATTCCTCATATTGTATGTAGATGATATACTATTAGTGGGTAATGATGTAGGCATGATGAATGAGATGAAGATTTGGTTATCCAGAACCTTCTCGATGAAAGGCCTCGGTGATGCAACATATGTCCTTGGAATTCATGTCTATAGAGATAGAACGAAAAGGATAATCGAATTATCCCAAAGAGTGTACATTAAACAAATGCTTAAAAGGTTTAGCATAGAAAACTCTAAGAGAGGTCTCCTACCCTTCACGCACGGTCTCGTTTTTCTAAAGACAACAGTCCAAAGACTGATGAAAAGTAACGGCGAATGCGTAACATCCCTTAAGCTTCTACTATAGGAAGTTTGATGTACGCAATATTTTGTACAAGACCTGATATAGCGTATGCCATAAGTGTTATGAGTAGGTATCAGGCTCATCTAGGGGAGAAACATTGGTTGGCCGTAAAACCAGTCCTTAAGTACTTGAGAATGACTAAGGATAGGGTTTTGAGTTATGGATGTCAAAAGTTGAACATTCAAGAATATTTAGATTCTGATTTTCAATTAAATATTGACGATAAAAAGTCTACATCAGGTTTTATATTTATGTGTAATAGAGAAGCTGTAAATTAAAAAAGTTCCAAGCAGATGATTACAGTGGATTCCACCAAAGAAGTTGAATATATTGCTGCTTCAGAAGCAGCAAAAGAGGTTGTATGGATGCGTAAGTTTATGGGTGAACTTGGTGTAGTTCCTAACATGGCTTATCCGATAAGTGTATATTGTGACAATACTGGGGCTATTGCATAGGTTAAAGAACTGAGAACACACCAAAAGTCCAAACATATTCAACGTAAGTATCATATTTTGTAAGAGTTCGTTGAAATGGGAGAAATAATAATTCAGAAGATCCCTTCAGCGGATAACGTGGCTGACCCAATTACTAAAGCAATGACACAGAAACAATTGAGTTACCATCTTGAGAAGATGAGTATGAGATACAACAGCGATTGGCTTTAGTGCAGGTGGGAGTTTGTTAGTGTATATATCTTAGAAACTAATCGTGTTATAGGTTTTTCAGCATTTAATTTGTAATAAGATATTTATTATTTTTAGTAAATAAAAAAATTATTCTTGATTCACACTTGTATGTTGTTTCAACTATTTATACATGTTGTAAATAATTTATGAATGTGATAAGTCCAAATAAGACATTTAAAGTAAATGTTCTTATCAAAACCGTTCCCTACAGAAGCAATATTATTTAGGCAATAATATTGTATAATAGGCATATTGAATGCTTTCGAAAGGATATCAAAAAGTTTATATAAGTTCGGATATTGATGATAGTCATGTTACTAGGGCATTATTGTGGATTCATGGTTAGAGAACCATTTATAAAACATGACCAAAATAAACGATAAATCACATGGAATAGCATTATATCAATGATTAATCGTTTGGTCATATTAGTGTACGATGTAATCTTTCGACTTGAAACATCGTGGTCGAATCTGGTATGGACGCTTATGGTTCATATGGTTCATACGTGCGAGGATAGCTATGTCACGTAAATAAGCCGTTTTGGTCATGCATTGTTCGTACGCGGAAACAAACAATGATCAAGATAGGATCTATTGACTTGGGATTTTAGTATTGAAGTTTTCGCTAACTCAATCCGTATCTAAGTTCCTAAGATAAGCATTCATAAATGTCTTTAAAATAAATCTCTAACCAGAGTGATTATTAGTCACGCGAAAGAGTTCGCGATGACAAATTCCAGACATAGTGATCGACAGTTCATAGAGAAATCAATTTCGAGATTTTGACATCCATGAATCTATACTCGATAAAGATATAGATGACAAAAGGATATTACCTATATGGCAAATATGACAGTTTATATTAAAATGAGATTTGATGAAGTTATTAAACTCATCGTGTTTTAGGGGCTAAGCATATTGTTAGATGTCAACCATAGTCAGTGTTTTCGAAATTAATTTTGGATGAGATCCAAAACTGAGATATAACTAATTAACGGGAGTCCCACAAGGTTACACCAATACTTGATATGAGTGGGTACAAATTATTTAAAAGAAGGCTAGCACCATCCTAAAATAATAAGGGTTTTGATTATTTTACGTAAGTGTTACATAAAATTAATTAAGGTATTTTAAAAGTTAAAATAGCCCTACAATAATTAATTAGATTAATTATTTTAATTAAAATGGTACTTAATAATATTTATTAGGAACTAAATATTAATTCTTTAAAAATTAAAGGACTTATAATAAATACTTTGGGGTTAAAAATGCAAACTAGTGTAGTTTGCATGTCTTTATGACAATAAGTGATTGTCCAAAGATTAAGTTGCAAAGCATGGGGTAATATTTACCAAAATTAAATTTTGCAAGAACTCCCATGTAAATAAAATATTTACAAATCAGTCTTAACTATAAAAACCAAAATCTTTCACATTTTCTCATTAAGTGAAAACACTTAAAAAATTGAAAGAAAAACTCTCTCATTTTTCCTTTTAAAACCTCTCCCTTTCATTATGTATCAAGGGAGAAAATTTGTAAAGGACTTTTGTTCTTCAAGTCTACTACTCCTTCATCTTCATCAAGCATCCATTGAAGTGTGGTAAATACATCAAATCTATCTTACAAATTTAGTTTTTATTTTGAAAGATTACCATGAAAATTTTGCAAGCTATGAAATGTTCTTAGCTAGCATGTATAATCCTCTTCATGCATTCTTGGTTTTCAACAGTTACTATCTATACATAAATTCATAGGCTATGATGTATACGTTTTAATACATTCTTGGCTGTATATATATATATATATATATATTCCAACATCATATTCAACTCCAAGGTGTTTTCTTAAAATAAAATATCCACAATTCTTGTGGTGATTTTTTTTTTTAGTAATTTATTGCCTTCTATTGTCATTTCTTACTGAGTAACTTACCTTAGATGCTACATCTTCATCTTATACTTCTACTTAACTCTTATCACATTCTCATTTTTCTCTTTCTTTATCATGTATAGCTTTCCTCTATCACCCTCACTGTCTCAGTAGGAGGTGTAGCCCTCCTCCGGTCTAACCCCGCATCTCGCAATATATTATTATCTCTTAGTCTACATCAAGAAGACTTTGTATTCTAATGAAATAACCATAGTATCAAGGCAGTAAACACTTCCAAGTTTCAATCATTTCATACAAACTTAGTATACCAAAAATCGAAACTAGTCCAATTTTTACCGAGATCCAAGCTTAATTTGACAATACATCATCTCAATTTAACCGACAAAACTCAGAATAGTCTAATATGTAAACAAGGTCACATGATCTCATTTCTCATTCCTATGCTATATGAAATGAGATAACATACGAGGAACAAGGATACCAAAGAGATAGCCCATTGTATACGAGTATCCAAGACATACTGCATACACAAGACCTCACTATCACCCTAAGCCTTTACATGTCTGTCTCTCATATTCATAATACTCTAATGCATGTACCAAAAGTATGTAAATCATATGCATGAATGAAAAAGGGCGATGTGCCCGATCGCAATATATATGTCAATAATGAATACTACAACATTTGTTACATCTTAATATAATCTGATAACCATTAAAAATTAGCCATGACAAAACTCTCAATACATGACAGACCTACATGCCCTAATGGCTACAGTGTGTACTCTGTTCCTCTGTCTGCGTCTCCGTTGTACCGAAACTTCTCTCTAACTAATTATCTGACTTACAAAACTGAAAAGGTAAAGAGTGAGTCTAAGGAGACCTAGTGAGTAGATAATATTGTGCAAGAAAATACAAATATTAGAAAAATCACATTTTTTGTAAATAAATTTGACTCATAATTTAAATTCTGAAATTATGCAAATGAGCTACTATAATAAAGAAATTAAAACTGTGTTACCTGAAACTAGATTCAACACCATGTTTCAAAACTATTCTACTGTGATAAAATCAATTTCGAAAAAGTAGTTATAAAAATATAAAATTCTATAACTCTGGTTCCTTAGCCTGCGATATGTCACAGCCAACCAAAATACGACCTTTGGCCTCATAAGGCGACCTCTGGCCTGTAGGCAAACCTCTGACCCTAAAAGGCAATCTCTGACCCGAAGGCAATCTCTAGCCTCATAGGGTAAAAAAATCTTCTAAAAAAACATTGAGTTTCAAAATCGTGTTTTTAAAACAAATTCATAATCACATACTGAAATCAAAATCCGAAACAATTTTATAAAATTCAAGAATGGGTATCAAGACCATTCCTAAAATGCATGTCTTAAATCATGAATTCAACATAAGTTAAAATAAATTTCCATGAAATGTAAACATATCCCCCGTTAAGTATATATATGAATCAAGTATATAATGCATGAACACTACACTTCAATAAAAACTTAGGCGTTTTAGATTACTACGAAGTTTGGGCTAAAGTTACCCAAGTCAAATGTTTAAATTTATTTTTTCGATTTCTTTAGGTAACTCTTCACTAAACAAAGGCAACTTTCCATTTTCGCTGAGATAAATCGATAATGAATTTTAAGCCAAATTTTTAATATGTTCATTCGTTATAAGTCTAGTTTACGTGGCATTTTACGGATTCGAATTCTGAACCAGAATGTTCGAGTTATAAACGGATTTCTATACACTACGCATAATAAGACAATGTATAGCCTAAAAATAAGGTAACCGATTTCCGACTTTTACTAAGAATTCATCCCTGCATGAAACTATATAATTTTTGGATATGTTGTTCCCTAATATGTCTAGTTTTTATAGAATTTTACGGTGTTAAAATTAGATGTCAGGAACCTTATTTTGTTTTAGGTTTTTCACACACTGCTTAGAAAATTTTGACATTTGAAATACTATATAGGGCAGCCAAGTTTCTAAAATTTCTGAAAACTCACCCTATCATGAAAATTTTTAATTTTTCACTATGTCGCTTGTTATCGTGTTTAGCTTTCCTAGAATTCCATGGTGTGTTAATTGGGGGTATATAACTCATTTTATAATTCCAGAAAGTAATATACTGCCCCTGCTTTGCCAAATTTCCAACTTTACAATTTAGCTAACAATTCCATACATCATTGGCACCTCAATTCACAATTCTCATGCATAAACATAACCAAAAAAACACTACCATATATATATAAATTCCTCACTGCCCTTTGTCAACAATCACACGCTACCAAAATTTTCATGCATCCTTAACCCCTTAATTTCATAGTTTTCATACATAATTCATAGTCAAAATACTGCTATTTACCTAAGTGTTTCACTGCCATATGCACATATGTTGAATACTCACTACCCAAATTTACAAATTAAACCATATACATAATTCACGTTTCATCATATAGACATTAGCATCACTCTCCACATGTTTCATTTATCATATATATCTACACAATACAATTGCATCTCAAATTTTTCAGAATTTCAAAACAAATTTAGAAGAACTTCTTACCCCATTTGAAAGTCCATTTTCCCCTTCTTTTCTTTCTCCTCCTTCCCTTTTCCTCCTCTTTCTTCTTTCTTTCTTCTTCCTTCCTCTCCTTGCTCGGCTGCTGCCCTTCCTCTCTCTTTTTTTTTCCTCTTCTCTTCTTCTATTTTCTTTCTTCCTTCTTTCCTCTCTTCTTTCCCAGCCAACCTTCCTTCTCCTCCTCTCTTCTTCTTCTTTTTCTTCTTCTCCATCTCTTCCTCTCCCTTTCTCGGCCACTTCTCTTCTCTCGGTAAATTTCTCTCTTCCTCACCTTCTCTTTACGTGTTTCCTCTCACTTTCTTTCTTATTTCCCATCTTTCCTCTCTTCCCTTTGTTTCCTCATCTTTCTTTTTTTCTTCCTTTTTTTAAACTTAATTTTTCTAAAAAAACAAAGAGAATTCTAGAACAACAAAATAAGCAATATTTGTAAATATTTTGGGCTTGAATTTAGGCTTAAATATGAGCTTAACAATAGTCTCAGGCCATTCTTTTAATTTTTATACTATGGCCCCACATTTATAACATTTACTTCTCTTCCTGCACTTACCATAAATTTACACATTCACCCCTTAAGTTTTGGAAACCTTTTTCCTAGTCCACCCATATTTTATAGTAATTTATCGTATAAAAATTTTAAACCATTACAATGGAGATTAAATGCAAATGGATGGCCAAAAATTGAAGGATAAATGGATGAGCTAAATGGATGAACTAGATGGATAAACTTACTTCCATACTTAGGCTTAAACAATTCATGGGCGTACATTATACATACAAGTCAAAAACAAATTCATAGCCCAACCACTTACAAGTCTAAAGCCCATTCACAATTTAGCTTACAACTAATTTCTCATAATTTAAAAAAAAAATTGATCCAAAAATTATTTTGAGCCCAAAAATCTAATTATAAATCGGAACTCTAAACTATATAAAATTTTAATTAAAATAAATAATATAAAATTATACGATTGAAATGTTAAAATGCTCCAAACGTTAAATTGATAATTTAATAAACACGTGAATAACAACACTATATAAATTTTCAAGCAAGTTAGTTCGATGTACTTATTTTTTAGCAAACATCTATATACTAAACTAACTGAACATCTTCACTAGTAACTAGACTAACTGAACATCTTCACTAGTAATTAGACTAACTAAACATTTTCATTAGTAGTTTATAATATCAACTACTTTTCTTATTTAAAGAAGTAAATATAACATATATCAATCTAAACTAAATTTAATAATTTTACGATCAAAAATATTTAAAAATGATGAAATTTTATAAATTAAATTTAAGTTAATTCATGATTATAATTCTAAAGATTTTATATTATAAGTAACTAACATTTATTATAAACAAAACTTATAATAAATTATCAATTTTATTAATCAATGCAAATGTACAATTATATATTTGCCTATTGAATTTGGATCATATAATCAACAAAGTATTCCTTATCAAGACTAGTTTTGGATGGGGAACTAGGGATATTAGAAGAATAAATATTAGCTGAATTGATAAATTCTAATCAAACTTGGAATGAATATCAAATTAAAAGCAATTTAATGCCCGTAGATGTAGAAATTATTCTTAAATCCCACTGCCCCGTTCATGAAAAGCAACTGCAGAGCACCTTTTCATAAATAAAATGTTCAAGAGGAAAATCATTAAATACCAAAAGAAAAATTGGAAATTTCAAACAGCTACATACAACAAATAGCTCTATTGTGGAGCTTTTTGTTACTACTCCATTTTCACAAATGAATGATGAACACATCACATATTATGATTTCATCTAAACTTCAGATAAAATCCAAATTAAGAGAAAATCAAACATTCAATTCAACATCATGTGTGTTCATAAGCAAAAATATCAAAAAAAAAAAAAACATAAACAAATGAGTTGCATATCGGATTTTATCTAATCAACTTGAGTCAAAACCCAAAAGAACAGGTACTAACACAATAAATCAAAAGAGTCTCTCTCACAAGATAATAAAATGGCATTACACTCTGCTCAAAAACTAGAGAAGCATGCAACTACTAGGCCAATAAACAGCGATCCAACTGAAATGGAGAGCATTGAAGAACTTGAGATCCCAGGAGCTGGTGCTGGAGCCTGCTCATTTGCTCCTGCACTCATGGTGGGTGAATCAGCGGCAGCTGTTGGTGACATGCCTACAATGGCATGGCAATCATCAAGTTACTATTTCACATCGGACACAAGAATTAAGTTTATTATTTCTCTTCCTATAATTGTAATTAGAGAGATTTCAAATATTCTGTAAACAAATTTCAAACCAAGCAAGATCTTTTATGCTTCGGCACCTTCCAAATATGCTTTACACATATCATATACATCCTTGTTCTATATCCACAACTTTTATGTGCTTTAAGGTAAACTACGTTCGTTCAAATTTCTATACATTCTTGAAAGCAATATGCAATTCATACGTAGTTAAATGCTAGTAATAGGGAACATAACTTGCCGATTGATGATCACAAATGATAGAAACAAAAGGAAGTTCTGGTTCAACTAATCAAGCCTTCGGTGGTACTTGACAACATATCCAAAATATTTCAACTTTTAAATATATTTTTAACTATTGGGCGTCTTCTCAATTTTGAAAACATTGTAGCAAGAGTATTTACTTTGACATCTAATGTTTATCAACTAATTACGCCACTAAACTGAACTAAAGGTTTTGGTAATGAGGTGATTGGTAACACCAACTTTTAGTGAGACTCACCCACTCTTTCACTAAAATTTGACACTTCCATCACACAGCAGCTGCGGACCTCAATACCAAATCGACCCTAAAACTATTCTTGATAGCAAGTGATTCCACACACTACTCCACTCCACTCCACTCCACAACAATTATAAACTTAAAAGCCATAACATCTCAATCAATCCAGATACACACTAATAACATAGTATAACAACCGTATTCATTTTTAATTCAAAAAAGGAAAAAATAAATAAACAACAGAACATACACAATAATCATAACAATAAGAGAGAGCAGAAAATAAACAAAGAAAAAAAATTAAGGATCAGAACATACCAGGGGCACCAGCAGGAGAGAGAGACACTACAAAACAACAAAATTCGACATTACAGATATAAGAAAATAAATAAATAAGAGATTGGATTTAGATTTAGTAATAACAATAATAATAATAATAATAATAAAAGATAAGAGTAGAGAGTACTGACAGGCACAGTTGGCAGCAGAAGGAGAAGAGACTTTGCAAACAGAAGGAAGAGTAAGGGCTTTGGTAACATTCAAGGCGACACCAAGGGAAGCACTGCTTTTAAAAGCCTCACAAAGACAGTTAGCATCAACTTTTAAAACAGTCTTAAGTCCGGAACAGCAAGTCGCTTCTGGTTTTGTGACTGTGCTTCCAGCTGATACAAATGATAGACAATCCGCCATGTTTAAGATCAAAGTCGAACAATCCACTGCCGCCGGTGACGGAGCCGCCGCGTGATGGGTACAGTTACCGGTGTACAAGATTGTGAGAATCAAAAGGAAAGCAAGTTTTGCTGCTGCAGCCATGGGCAAAGAAGGAAAAAATGCTGTAATTAATTTGAGAAAATGACGCAGCAGAGCAGAAGAAGTACGAGATTATGAATTAAATTTATGAACTGAGGGTTGAAGAGTGAGGTGGTAGTAGCGGTGATGTGGTGGGCTTGGGCTTTGGCAATGCCAATGCCACATGGCGCATTAGGAGTGAATGCATTCAATGTTACAACATCAATTTTTTATTTTCTACCATACTTTTACAATTCATCCGTTTATTATAAAAATAATCATAAATAAAATAAGGACATTAATATGAATAATCTTTTATCTCAATAAAAGCCTTGCCTGCTGCAAATAGTCATTACTCATTAATGATTTTCCTTGGATGAAAATTAATAAATAAATAAATAACTAAGATAATTTACTAACAAGTTCTTTAGGAAACATATTAATAATCTTAAATAAAATAAGGATATTTTGTTATCTTATCGATGATATTTTTATGTAGCTAGTCAATGGTGGTTTGATAAAATTATAAATAAATATATATTTTGTAAAAATTAATAATATATATATTTCAATAATAATATCATTATAATTGACTTTTAATTGGTTAATAAAATAAGTAAAATAATTAAAATAATATTATATGTTATTTTAACATATCTCTTCTAAAGTTAGAAAAAAATCAAATATAAATATATATTTTGTAAAAACTATCAGAAAGTATTATTTAACAACTTTGAGGTTAATTAAATAACAAAAATTATATAATGACTAAAATAATTGTGTCTTTCTATATTTAGTAAACACAAATAAAAGATTATAATTGAAATAAAGTATAAAATGCATCAAATAGAAAAATATAAATTATATTAAAATTATAATTATTTTTATAAAATATATATATATATATAACATATCAAATACAAAAATATAAAAAATATATTAAATATATTAAAATTTACAAAATATAAAAAGATAAGATTAGTTTAGTTATTTTACAATTTTGATTCATAAAGTAGTAGTAAAAATTATTAAAGGTATTTTATGTTAGTGTTTACAAAATATATATTTAAATATAATTTTTTCGAAATTCAAGGGAGATATATAAAAATATTTATAAATTTAATTTAATTATTTTATAATTTTTGTTAGTAAATAATTAATATAATAATTTTATTATTGAAGAATATTTTTAAAAATATTTATATTTATATATAATTTTTTTCAAACCAACGGAAGGAACTGTAAAAGTAGCACTCTTACGAATATAACTTATAATTAACTAAAAAGAAAGAAACAACATTTTCCTTCCTTAAAGCGAGAATCTAGACCAGCCTATGGATTTGACGAGTGAGGACCACTTGAGTATCATGAACATCTTGATCGACACGTGGACTATTAGACGACATTTGGTTTAGCTGTTGTAAACATGTAATGTTATTTAAAAAAAGAGAGAGGACGACTCTATCTGTTACAATAATGTTAATAATATTACATATATATGAGTTACAAAATTAATTACTTATTCAAATTTATTTATATAAAATTAATTTATAATATTACAATATTTTTTATATGTTATATTTATAAAAGTAAATAAATTTTTATAAAAAGAAAATATTAAATAAATATGACAATAACATAATTTATTATTTTAATTTATATTTATATATAAGTTTGTATTCCTAATATTATTGTATGTTTAATATATAAGTAGTTTTTTTATTAAATTTAAATTTTTAACTTAAAATAATAAAAAATTAATTTTAGATTATTGTCCATAAAAGTATAAGATTAAAATTATAAAATCAACAAATAATATTTAATGTTATTAACTTATCATTTAATATTTTTACTCAAAACTCAAATTGTTTTGATAACTTAAATTAATACATTAATTTTGAGTAATTGATAAGCATCGATGGATAACTAAGAAGAGTGGTGTTAAATATTATTTATTGGTTTTAAATTTTAACTATTAAATTATTATTATATTTAATCTCTCTATATATATACTAATAATTTATTTATTTGAATATAACAATTTAAAAATAATATTAAAAATAATAATAGTAAAAATATAAATATTTATAAAATTATATTTATATAAAATAATGGGACAATATTTTATTATTATTAATAATTTTATCCTATTAATTTATACAAATAAATTTGTGCATGAATCAACAACATCTTATTAAAAAAATTTCAATTTAATTGCAACCCGATGAAAAAGTTTTAAGCTAAATTTCTATCGGATTTCATGCTCATGTTGTTATTGTTTCTTTACAATTCAAATTAACATGGACGGCAAGTAGGTGCTTAATTTGAAATGATTATGCTAACGTGCGGCGTGCCGGCATGATTATCGGATTTTAACATGAATACCGCAAGCAAATAAAGTTTTGCGGCAACGCCTGCAGTGTTGCTATTATTATTTGTATCGAAACAAAGAAACCATTTTTATTATTGTTACTGTTAGGCTCGTGAATTTGTAATAAGTGGACCCTAGAGTGCCGTCGAGTGCGGTTATTTACGTGTTGAATATCTTTTCAGTCAAAAATGTTGTGCTAAAGTGTCAAAAGGGTACTATTGCTAGCATCAAGTGCATGCTTTCTGTACTGTACATTTCTTAATTTTTTTTTAAAATTTTTTTATTACAATCTCTAATCTTTTTTTGTTATAATTTTTTTTATAACCCTAAGAATTAAATTTAAAAAATTGAGAATTACAAAAAAAAAATTATAACAAAAAATAATAAAAAATTGCTAGGAAAAATTAAAAAAATAAATTAAAGATGTATCATACATAAGGATGTTCTTTAACCTTACCATTACTAATATTCTTTTTCTTCTTCTTTAATATTAGGTATTATTAATTATATAATTATAGTATTGCAATTATTAGTTAGTTCAATGATAATTTTTTTTAAATGGTATAAGAAATTTGGGGTTCATTACTCACATAGGGTAGTGAAGAGTTTGGTTTATTTTTTTTTTAATAAATATAATAAATATATTTAATAAAATTTAAAATTTAATTATAAAATAATACAACGAGTCTCAAATAATTGTAGTTTTAAAATTTGTAAAATTCACTTTTAGCTAATAAAATAACAAATTATTTAGAATAATAAAACTTAAAATATCTACCCAAAAAATATAGTATTATTGTTAATTATATAATCCTTTATCAACTTTTCAACTTTGATTTCTCTTCTCTTTTGTTAACTAATTAATGAAACGGCACAACTAGAGGTATGCAAAACTGGTTCCTTGGAACCAGAACTTACTTTGTTTAATAGGATACCATCTTTTTCGATTCTAATTTGATTTTGATTTAAAAATAGGAGATCATATTTATCAATTATCTCAATTTCTTTAATTTTTAACTCCATAAAAAATCTTAAAAAATTAAATCAATAAAATTAAATTATAAAAATATTATATACTGACAAAAAATTAAGTGAATAAAAAGGAAGAGAAATAAGTTATTAAAAAATGATATATAACAAATTATTGAAAAATATTATATTATTACTCTAGTTAATATTACATATCACTAAAAGAAAATTTTAAATTTTTTTATGATGGTACAAATATATATCTAATAATATTATACTATGTATATATTTATTTATTATAATTGTTAATTTTTTTTGACAATTTTAAATTAAATATATATACATCACGATTTTATTAAATTATTATATAAATAATATGATAAATTAAGTTAAATAAAACATTATAAATATATTAATTAATTTTTTCTATATAATTCAACAAATAAATAGTATTTTTTTTAATAAATTGTATAAACTTATTATGCAGTTCAATGATTAAAAACTTGTATTTGAATATGAATTGGGGTTTATTTCATTTAACTTGAAAAATAATTTTTTATTTTTAAATCGAATCGGTTCTTCGGTTCCACAATCTTTACAACCGAAATCTACCCTAGAAAAATCAGTTTTTTATTTTTTGGATCCAGAACCTACTTTAAAAAAATCGGTTCCGATTTGGAACTTATTTTTTTTATAATATCCTTTAAATCGGGAATGTTACCGGCAGTTAATAGAATTTCCCTATCACTCAAAACCTTACACAATTTGTCTAAACATTAATGCATTATATATGTGCAAAATATTTTATAAACATACTTATGCAGCTCAAGGGGCGATATGCCTTCACTGGCACTATATATAGTACAAATGCTCACATTATACTCAATAATGAATTAAATATACAAGGCTTGACTTCAATTGAATGCCATATGACATAATGAAATATACACTACTATACATGATATGGACCCAATAACCCTCTCTTGAACTCGTGTCTTCATGTTGCTGAAATAGTTTGCTAAATATTAGTTCTTGCAAAACTAAAGATTATGGAAGAGGGGTGAGTTTAAAGCGACTTAGTGAGTTGGTGGCACATCAAATTCTTATAAATATCAATTCTTGCTATAAATAAAAGTTTAATGTAAAATTTAAATCAATTTTCATGATCAAATTCTGTTATAATAAAAATTACTCTAAAACCTAGTTTATGGTAAATTTGAAATCAACATCAAAACATATAGTTTTTAACTATTACAAAACAGAATTTGCTGAAAACTCTAGTATTTAGAGGCGTTATTTATCTTCGCCTTCCTAAATATATCTCTATACAATTCTGGTTGTTAAGGGCATTAAGTATTGTCGTCTTCCAAATCATCCTCACTACTGAATTCTAGTATCTAGAGGCGTTACATATCGCTGTATCCCAAGTCACCCTCACTGCTCTCAGGAATGTATATCTGAGGCAAAGGAATCTAAGAACATTACGTATCGTCGTCCCCTTAGTTTCGTATTTATAGCTCTGATATATAGGGGCATTACGTATTGCCGTTTCTCTAAATACATCTCTGCAATCTTTGATGTCTTGGAGTATTATGTATTATCGTCTCCTAAGCCACCATCACTGCTCTTAGAAATGTGACATCTAAGGTAGGGGAATCTATGAGCGTTACGTATCGTTGTCCCATTGGTTTCGAATAAATAATTACTTATATGCACATGGTCATTGAGATAAAATAATTTAAGAATACTCAAGTCATATCAGATATTAATACTATAATCATAAAATAAATAAATTATGTTTACAAATTCAACAATCAGTCTCATTGTCTCTTACTCACCTGTCAGCATCCAAATAACATTCTGTAAATTTACAGTATTTAAACACCTCATTAACATTCTCAAAAAAAGTTATAATAACAATAATGGTCACAAGTTCCATAAGTCCATAACCATAATAATCAAAAACTTTATTCCTCCATAACATTTCAACACCAAATCACAATTTTTGTAAATTGTTCTCATAGTCATCATTTCTACAATTATACAGAACACTGACCATCACAATCTTTAAAAATTAAATTATGATCTAATTTTTTTTCAATCATATATCATAACGCATCCACAATATGTAGTTTCACTATATTCCAGCATATATAATTCAAACGTTAATTCTGAATAGTTTTCAAATATATACCATAAACATATATATATATATATATATATTATAAATATATACGTAGCATAATAATATATATTATGATATATAGATCATAACCATACATATATCTCATCAATATATATATATATATATATGTATATACACACATATCACGACACATGTGAATATGTATATATCAAAACTATATATATATATATATTCGCATAATACTTATATATATCATAATTGAGAAATTATTATTAACATCATATTAGGTCTCCTCTTGGTCATAATCTTACAACTGATTATATTCGGCCTCTTCCTGACTGTAATTTCATAACTTATCAACACTTTCACACCTAATTAATTCCTTAACCAATCTTTTCCATATACATAATTATAATCATAACATAATTATGAATATTATTTAAGAAAATCAGATAGTATAGTATTTCGCTCACTAAGTTCAACTAATTCGTTGGAAAAACATGACTATTTTCTCACATGTTATACACCATCTCAAGTATGCCATAGGCTACACGTTGTAACCATAGAAATACCAAATGTATTTATATAACATACATACACATACATATGCTTTGCTGATTCAATTTCCACATCACGATTACATTAAATTTATAACCAAGGCGCATAAATAATTATCAATGCCTCAAGGGTCATTTTCATAATTTAAACACTTTAATATTTCTATAAAATGACCATAAAATAGGGCACTACACACTTTCGTTCAATTCACACAAACTCGGCCTACCAAAAATTGCGACCAATCTGATTTTTTGTCGAGATTCAATCTCAATTCCACAATATATATATATATATATATATTTATATTTAGCGCTTTTATCAATTTTAAAGGGTTCTTAAAATTATGTAATGTAAGTTTGCAGTCATTGTAAAACAAAATTAGTTCACTCACTTGTTAGAATTCAATCAAATTGTACCAAAGCGCGTTGGTGGCGCTTCGATTGATAATCTACAATACACGACTTATGTTAGGTTTCATAACTATCATTGGATGAATAAATAAATAAATAAATTCATGTACATTCTATCACACTTTACGGATTCAAATTTTAGAATCGATTACTCAAGTTATGAATATCTAAGTGATGTTTACTGTACAGCGAGTGACTTTAAACTCGCATTGTGCTAAATTGGCAATGCATCACAATCTAGATTTTTTGCGGTATACTCTATTATGAATTTAGTTTCTACTGCATTTTATGGATTCGGATTTTGGATCCAATTACTTAAGTTATAAACAATTTTTGACACATGACACAAACATAACAAAGTGTAGAGTATAATAAGGCAGTCTACTTTTTGAATTTTTTGGACGTTCATCGTTGAACATCCTGACCTGGTTTTCGGCAATATCATTCTTCTATGTGTCTAGTTTTCATAGAATTTTACGAGTCATTAATCCAAGATCTGAAACTCTCCCAGTTTCCGTTTTACCGAGCCTTGTTTGTAATTCCAGCTACTAACACACATACACCCAAATTCTATCTGAAACCTTGTCGCCCTGTATTTTGCTCAACTTCGCTACCACCTAACATGTAATCACATTTAAAATTTCCATTTTTCACACACCAAACAACCCAAATCGTAATCAAGTAAATACCTATACTATTATCTACCATTTCACAACCACAAATCAACAATAAAATATATATTACATGAAATTCATGCATAAATCAAATATATATATATATATATATATCAAAACCATAACTGAACACATACGTACTACCACTCTTGCTGGAGAACCAGATTTCCTTCCTTCCATTTTCTCCATTCACATCTTCATATCTCACTCAAGCATTTCATCGAGATGTGGTTTCTTTATTTTCTTTCAACCACCACCAACAATAGATTAAAACAAATGAAATCACACACATCCTTTACATACTATTTTCACTTTAATCTTACATCATACACTACCTTATAAGAACATCATGCATTTTTGACATATTCCCAAAATCAACAACTCACTATAATACTCAATCTTTACATAGAACAATACAACACAATTACATATTAAAATCATAAACCAATACATTTACATGCTCACCTCTTCTTGCTAAAACTAGGCCTTCTTTTTCTTCTTTTTCTCCTTTCCCTCTCCTCTTCCCCGACCAAGTTCACTCTCTCTCTTTCTTGGCTCTTTCACCTGGCCAAACTCCCTCTTTTCCTTGATTTTCTTCTTCACGAGTTAGCTTCTCTTTTTTCCGTTTGATCAACATGCCATAACTTCCTCTTCTTCTCCCTTCAATTCCCATTTTGTTCTTCTCTCTCTCTTTCTGTGATGCTCTTTTCTCCTCTCATGTCTCTTGATTCTGCCATTTCTTTCTCTTTTTTAATTTCCCGTTTATGCCTTCTTTTCCCCATCTTGCTCAACTTTCTCTTCTCTTGCCAAAATCACCTTCCTTTTTGATTCTCTCTCCATGGCTGAATTTTGCTCTCCTTGCTCTCCTCTCATAGGTTTAATTCCTCCCTCACTGAATTTTGCTTGGCCAAAGACAATCTCTCTATCTCATGGGTTTTTACCTTTCTTCCTTCACTCTCTCTCAATTTTTGCTAAGGCAAAGTGTAAAACAAACAAATTAAGAGCAAATAAAGAAAATGGATTACTTAAATACATGTATGGGCTTGGGCCTGAGTTTTTATTTGTTTTTTGTGGGCTTAGACACTCACTTTGATTTAGGCTTATTATTTGGGCCATTTTGCATGAAATTCTTCTAAACCCAATTGTTACTTACAGGCCCAAAATTGTTAAATGAATGAGCTTGGTTTTACATTTTATTTTTCTAAGCCCAAATTGAAATTGTAATAACCAAAATTATTAACTCATTTTTTGAATTATTTATCTATTATATTTGAAAAAATTTTCTCTATCACAAAAATTTTATTATAATAATTACATAATATTTCAGTCTTGACACTTTTTCAGTTCCATTCTTAGCGGTTCTAGGTCGAATTGGAATTATTGCACACCCTTTTAACTATTTTATTATAGAATCCAACTCACCAATTAGAAGCTATGATTCCATGTTTGGTCGTATTGTCAAGCATGCCTTCGAAATAGGCCCCACTAAAACATAAATCATGGAAAACTATCATATTCTTGTTTGTTGTTAAAATAGTTTTCTAAGATACACTAAAAGCTTCCCAAATGTCATTTTTATTTTTGTTGATATCTGATTTTTACATGTTAGATGTCAACATGTAATTTATTTTTTCACATAAACAAATTATGTGTTGACATTTAACAAGTGAAAATCAAGTATTAACAATTGGTGCCGTTCAGTTGATGTTGACTATGGGACGATGCCAATTGAATAAAGAGTTATCATTATAAAAAAAAATATGGTGACTTTTAAAGTAAGTAGCATAAGCAGAAGACATAGGGATGAGGAACATGAGGATGAAAGCGATAGCTCATAAGAAAGTACACTTACTTAATAGTGGCTAACGGGACTCAACCCAGCGGGTTCGAGCTGGGTTGCAGGTTTGAAAAAGTAAAATCGGCCCAGCCCAAAAATAGTAACCGGGCCGAGCCAGGTCGCAGGTCCGAAAAAGTGGAACCGGCCTGGCCTATAAATAGTAACCGAGCCAGGTTGGGTCGAATCCGGGTTGGTTCCGTCGGGTTAGTTCTGGGTCGGGCTAGGTCGAGTCAGCCCGGACTCGCAATTTTATTTATTTTCTTTTTTAATTTATATTTTCAATTTTATTAAATAGATCAATATTATAATGGCTCTTAAAATTGTCATTTTTGAAAAGTAAAATGAAAAAAAAATAATTTTATTAAATAATTCTATTTTACATAATGAGGGTATTCCTTTTTTTCTTTTTCATTATTGTAATGAAAAGAAATATAATAACACAATTTAAATTAAAAAAAATCACCTTCCGTAGTGTCCAATTTTATTAATTAAACAAAAAAATTACAATAAGGGGGACATTTCAGTCTTAACCTCATAAATTTTATTATATTCAGTCATACTTTCTAATAATAAATAATAATAAATATAACAAATTAATTAAAATAAATATTACAAAGAAGGAGACATTGGGCCTTACCTCATTATTTTTGTAAAAAAATAAATCTAAATCTTAATTACTTTTTATTTGTCAGTCGACATTATTCAATCTTCTTCTTTCTCTTCCTCGTCCCATTTATTACTGAAATCGACCGATGGAGATGATTGGTGTTGTAGTCGTTGTTTCCTCCTTTCTTTGTTGTGCCAATCTCTGTAGCACATTCTCATTTCAAGAGTTTCTGATGCCATTCTACTTCTTCGAGCATCCAACGTTCGTCCACTCAAAGTAAATGCACTTTCTGATGAAATTGTTGACACTGTTGGCATAAGAAAGTCTTGTGCCATTTTTTCTAAAATTGGATAAGTCTTACAATTATTCTTCCACCACTTTAAGATATCAAAATTTATTTCATTGTCTATCGATGAACCTTGCATATAATATGATAGCTCGTTAAATGAGGTTCGCGTTATTTTTGGTCTCTTTATGATCGTGTAAGGATCCCAACTGCTACTGATAATTATAGGAGCAGAGAAAGAGGAAAAAGAGCCCTCCAGGCCGGTAGTGGTTGAAGTCTCTACAGAATATTCAATCTCGTACATTTGATAAATTTACTAATAAAATATCCTTACAAGTTTATATACATGTAATTGTTTCAAATGACAAATTTTCAGGTTTATTAGGATCTAGAAAAGTGTAAAATTTTTCGATTAAATTTTCACAACCAGAACTTTAATACGTGGGTCCAAGCAAAGGACAATACTGTATAAAAAGGGCATATAATCTAATATTTCCTAAATTCTACCATAACCTCTATTACTTCAGCGAACCTAGAATGTTCCATGTATTTTTTAAATACAAAAGAAACGCTACCTAATGTGAGAATTACGTGATGTGTTGTTGGGTAGTATTGTCATGATAATAATTATGTAGCTTCTTTAAATGTTTCTAAAAATTGGGAGATAATGTGTGCAACCTCAAAATATTCATGTGTTATTTCGTGTCCTATCATGTTATTATTCCAAAATTCCATTATTGGAACTTGGTAAAGTAAAACACTTCGGAATATATCATAAGTAGAGTTCCACCTAGTTGACTTGTCTAGAATCAATTTCTTAGCCTGCAATCCATGTTCATGGCACAATTCTATAAATTGTTGGTATCTAACTAGAGCTAATTTTAAATAATGAACAACAGTTCTAATTGCTTCAATTATTGGTTTCATTATTTTATAACCATCTTGCACACATAGGTTCAATATGTGGCAAGCACATCTGTTGTAAAGAAATTTTTCATCTAAGATTGGTTTAATTGTATTTTTTATTAAAGAAATTGCAACAGTATTATTCGATGCATTATCAAATAAAATACACAAAATTTTATCTTTAATCCTAAATTCACGTATAATGGACGTGATTGCTCTACATATGGCCATTGCATTGTGTGGAAATTCAAATAGTTTAAAACCTATAATTCTTTTGTTTAAATGCTAATCATCATCTATCCAATGGCATGTGACACAAATATAGTACAATCCATTGACACCTCTTCAATTGTTATAGGTCAATGAAAACGAACAATTGCTATATTATAATATGGCAATCAAAATATCTTTCATTTCATTAAATTTTTTAATGCATATGTTCTAACAATTGTCCTTGGTATTTTTTTAAACGCTGGCTGGTGCGATTGTATCATTTCTACGAAATTTGGAGATTCGCTCTCTGTGAATAGTTGATCATTTAAGACTAACCATTTAATGATAGAGTCTCTTAATTCAGTAAGGTCAAATTTAAAATTACCACCTACAACTCCACCTGTTGTTCTAATTTGACTTTGTTGTTGTAATTTTTTTAAATGTTTTACATATTGTTCTTTTACATGTCTACTAAGAGTTCTTAAACCGTCGCCTTTTTTATATGCATACATTTTACCATAAATTTTACATATAACCTTACCTACTTCAATATTTTTTTTTCTAAAAAATTCCATATTTCTGACCAACATTGCCTACTTTGACTAGTGTTAGTTGTGATAGATTCTAGATTGGCACTAGAAATTTGTTCTTCTTACTATGTATTTTCAAATTGTTCATAGGGGGGTATTGCGCCTTCCTAAGGAAATTCATGTAATCCTTGTGAGGAATGGTGTGCCATTTTTCAAAGATTCAAGGTAATATTTTAAATTAAATATTAATGTAATATAAATCTAATAAATAAAAACACACAAATTTAAACAAATTAAATAATAACAAA